>PVJS01059963.1:0-11365 GCA_004027185.1 Glis glis
GGGATTGAACGCAGGGGCGTTCTACCTCCGCGCTACACCCCCGTCCCTATTTTTTTTTTATGCTTTATTTTTGAAACCGGGTCTCACGAAGTTGCAGAGGGCCTCACTAGGTAGAGAGAGAGAGAGAGAGAGAGAGAGGAGGGAGGAGAGAGAGAGAGAGAGAGAGAGATCGATTGGTTGATAGTGCGCGCGCGCATGTGCGCTGAGGCTGGCCGCGAACCCGGATCCTCCGGTCTCCGCCTCCCAAAGTACTGGGATTACAAGTGTGTGCCACCACGCCCAGCTCTAGAAAATATTATTCTAATTGAGATCATCCAGTCTCAGAAAGTGAAGGGTCATATATTTTCTCTCATCATATGTGAAAGCTAGAGGGAAATTGGGAAATAAAAGGGACTTCAGATAAATGAAGAGAGAGACCAGTAGAATAGTGGAAGAGGACTAGGGGAGGAAGGAATTAAGGGAGGCTATGTACATATATGAAGGTGTTACTACAGATTTCACTAACATGTACAGGAAAGGGTAGGGAGTGGGCTAGGATCTGGAGGGAAAGACACCAAATGCTGTGTGCATGTATGTTTGCATCACTTTGAACCTCTATGATGTATAATTACAATGCACCAATAATAGTATTTTTTTTGGCATAGAAATAGGAGTTTATTTAAGTCATGGAAAGATAGAAGACAAAAGCAGCTCCTCTCCCAACAATGGGCGGGGTCCCAGAAAGAGAGAACCACAGTAGCTCTTGGAAGTGGGCTTTTAAACCTTACTGATTTTTTCCATCTGTTCTTTTTTGATTCATCAGAATTGGGTTTTGGGGAACCAATGAATTTTGCACATTTCTTTTTTTTGTGTGTGTGTGGTATGGGGATTGAACCCAAGGTCATTCTACCTCTGAGCTACAACCCCAGCACTATTTTTTGGGGGGCGAGAACAGGCTTTCAGTAAGTGGCTGTGGGCCTAAGTTACTAAGGCTGGCTTTGAACCTGTGATTTTCCTGTCTCAGCCTCCCAAGTACTGGGATTACAAGCGTGTGCCACCAATCCTGGTGAGCATTTCCACAATTTTGATCCTCAATTTGAATTGTTATCTTGCATGCTGGTGGTGATTTCCTGGCACCCTCTAGACTCTGACCTTATTGTTTACCTCCCCCGACCTCGCAGAAGGCGATGCAGATGGCCTTTTTCCTTCCTGTTCCCAGGTCCTCTGCCCTACCTCATGTTCCCCCTCTGATGAAGTGACCCTGCTATTTCTGTAAACTCCTGGAGGATCTGAGTCCTATTCACAATCCTACAGACATAAAAAAAAAACCTGTTTATGCTATATTAAAAACAACATGCTTGTTTTTTTTTCAGGCTTTGTACCACCAAAACTTTTCAGTGTTATATATAATGACTCATGGTCTGCTGCAAATGGGTTGGCTACCTGGCCTCCAACTTAAAGTACTAACAGGTGGATGACCCATTGTAAAGAGTTATGGAGAAAACTATTATGGCAAGATATCCGGGTTATTGTATAATGTAGTAACATATCAGTTTTTCATGTAGATGCCCACTGAACCACCATGAATGACTTTGAATCAAGGTAACCAAGTATTGCGGTTGCTCCGGCGGATGATCTACTCCGTGATTTCTGCCAAGGAAGGTCGCTGCACCAAGCAGCTTCCTGACAACACAGTCTATGGTCCCCAGCCACAGACGGTCCCTGCACCAAGCAGCTTCCTGACAAATCTGTCTATGGTCACCAGCCACAGACGGTCACTGCCCAGACAGCTTCCTAAAGTCTGTGGATCCTGCCACAGACGGTCACTGCGTCAAGCAGCTTCCTAACAATGGTCTTCTCGCACGAAACAACACGATGTCTGATATGGTAATTTGCAAAATGGTTATATTTAATAATCCGGGGGGTCGGGGAGGAGATAGAGATGGCAAATTCTCCCGGTGCTCTGTAGCCAGCACCTTACTTTTATAGACACTTTAGACAGGCATCATAAAAGTTAATCAAACCCAGGAGTCAACAATTATCACAGGTAGCAGTAAAAGTTAAACAGACAGAGATCAGCAATTATCACAGGTTTCGGCAAGGATTAATCAAACAGGGATCAGCAATTATGTGACAAGCCTAGGGGAAGGAAGGATTGACCATTAGCACCTTGAAGATTACACCAGGTCCCTTGGAATGTGTCCGTTTGCGGACAGATCCCACCCAGCCAAATACCATGTATCCAAACTGGGCTGGTCCAAGATGATAATCTCAATGTGCCTCTAGGACAGTCCTTGGCTCTCGACAACCAAGCTCCTTCAGCCCTCCAGCTACAGATGGTTATGAGAACGAAACATCATATGAAAAAGTCCTTCTTCTACAGTCCTCTAGATCATCCATCCCTTGGGACCCTAAACTACAATATTCTGACAGCGCCCCCTACCAGCTTGAAGCAGTTAGAGCAGTTATTGCCCCAATAATAGTATTTTAAAAAGGAATTATCTGTCCCCCTAATGGATTTTCAAATTCTTTATACTTTATTTGTGCACTGTGAGTATATTGTATATTTCTATGGGAGAAAATTCTCAAGCTAAATTGATGAACCGTAATATACCCATTTTGCATGTTTAATTGATGCCAAACTTTTCAAAAATAATAAATGAGTTTTTTTATCCACAAAGGTTTGCATTTCTGTGCTTTTTTGCTTTTCTGTGCTTTTTGCCTGTGCATTCAAAGCAACCCCTTTCTGAAAAGCCCTTCCAACCACTTTTCTGATTTCTTACCCTACAGGTTCAGTTTTCAAAGAATGTCATAATAAGGTAATCATGTAGTATATAGATATTTGTTTTAGCTCATTCACTGAACTATACTCTTGAGATTCATCTCATATTACTCCCTATAAAGTAAGTCCACTGATTTTTACTACCAAATATTATATCCTCTGGCTACACCATGATTTTGATGATTCATTCTTTATTTGATGGATATTTCGGTTGAGTTTTGGAAATTATATTCAGTCAAATCTTGAGGTTACAAGTATACATGTGAAGATGTTTTTGTTTTAGTTGTTTGAATACCTGTGAGTAAAATTTCACTGTCAAACGTAATATTTTGCATTCCAATTATAAATATATTGTGAAAACTGCTCCTAGCTCTCCTCTAAGACTTGATTTTTTGACGTTAGAAGCTGTATTATGGTGATAATTTACATTTACTACATGGTAAATTGAGGCCTGGGTTCAATCCTCAGCACTGTAAAAATAAAAAAAAAGAGTGAAATTTCAGGGTAGTTTTGATTTACATCTCTCTGATTGCTAAGATGTTGAACATTTTTTCATACATTTATTTTCCATTTGTATTTCTTCTTTTGTGAAGTGTCTATTTAGTTCACTTACCCATTTTTTGATTGGGTTATTTGTTTTTTTGGTGGTGAGTTTCTTGAGTTCTCTGTATAATCTAGATCCCTAAAATGTGGAAGCTAGTGAGAAAATGGGACATAGGAGGGACTCCAGACAAAGGAGGAGAAACCTTAGATGAGTGAAGAAGGCGACCTAACTGAGGGAGATGGGATGGGGAAGAGGGAAACACCCTAATGCACAGGATGTACATACACAAACTTATCAATCCCTGTGTTGAGAATAAGAAGGAGGGAAGGGGGAGGGAATAGGGCAGGGACTGAGGGAGAGCTAAATGACTACTGTGTGCATGTATGCCTCTACCACCATGAACTTCATCAAATGTATGATTGCAGCACACCAATAAAATTAAAAAGAAAGAAAAGAAGAAAAAAAAGGAAATTGCCAACTTATTTAACTCTAAACCACAAACATAATTTAGTGAGATAGATAAGAAGGTAAAGATATAATGCATTTTTCAATCTGACTACCTCCAATTTAAAAAAAAAACGGAAACACCCATAAAAATGGCAAGGTATTACTCCTCTTTGGATAATATACATTTATCTGTGGTGCTTTATTTTACATACATTAGTGGCTTCAATTTCACAGTGTTATATCCACATGGATATTGAAAACCTCGGGTTGAGAATAACCAATAAAGACAGCTGCTCTAACCATATTCACATTTAAATGATTTTCATGACTTTTCTTCACGGAGGAGAAAAATAGTACTCTGCATCAAAGAAGAAATATTTTTGTAATAACAGCCAGGTCATATAAATTAGAACTTTGATGTCATTTTATAATATATTTTGATATAGAATATATTACAATTCTCCAGAAAAGCATAAATAATATACAGAGATATATAAAAGAGATTTATTGTAGGAACTGGCTCACAATGGTTATAGAGGTCAAGGAATCCCTTAATATGCTGTCTGGGACCTGAAAAACCATGAGATTAATTTAGTTCAAGTAGGAAGGTCTGTTAATTGTAGGGTCAATTGTATGAATCTATCTGAGTCTGGAAGCCTAAGGACCAGGAGTGCCCCTTAGAGCAGGAGGCGATGGCTGCCTCAGCTTAAGCAGACAAAGCAAACTCATCTCTCTCCCACCTTTTTGTTCCATTCTGGCCCTCAGTGGAATGAATGGTACACCAGGTGGGGAATGTCCTCTACTTTACATAGTTTACCCATTCAAATGCTAATCTCCTCTGGAAATACCCTCATAGACACACCTAGAGATAGTATTTTAACAACTATCTGAGCATCCTTCATGGCAAGATCAATGAAAAAAATTAACCATCACAAAGGAGACTAAGCCCTGGATCATGAATAATCTTTAAATCCTAAATTGCCTACATTTAACATGGGGTCAATAAATTAATCTACTTAAATTTCTTTTTCTTCAAGAATAATAATGACATGTTGGGCTGATGTGAGAAAAAAATGTGGACAGACAAGTATGTCCATGTGCTTGTGCGGAGTACTGCATCTCATACCTGAAACATACAATGTGAATTGAATAGAAGTAGATTTCAAAGAAATGCCTATGATACAAAAAGTTTTTGAAAATTCCCAAAATATATTATACTAAACATGGGCAACTACAAAATGAAGATAATCCATTTTTTAAAATTTAATACAATTTTTAAAAATTGACTTTACAGTGAATTGAGATGACATCAACAATTAGTGAATGATTTTCAAGTTACTTGAGGCAAAATAGTACCCAGTACTTGGGCCACTGGTGAAGCATTCCCAGAAGTCAATGAAATGCAGACTTCAAAATCAAGAAGAGATGGAGGCTTCCCAGGAGATCACTGTCCTCAAGAGAGAGCTGCAGGATGATAAAAAAGCTCAAGCCAGGTGATAGGCATTCCTGATTTTGATCATGCAAGACAAAAGTTTGTTTTTTGGAATTTAACAAATACTCTTCCTTGAGATGCCAGGTGAGAGAGAAACAGTGTTTATCTATATTTGAAACAGGACTAAGATCAAATAGGCTTTAAAATTTTTTTTAGCTCTTTTCTTTTTATAAATTTAACTTTATTTTTATGGGTGCATTATAATTATGGGATTCATCAGAGAATTTTGAATAAATTAGTGAGCAGAGAAATTTTAATACATAATAGAAGGAGTCACAGGATTTTAGAAGATGATTTTTTCCATGAAACTATCCTTAATTTATTTTCCTTAAAGACCTGTGATATTTGTACAATTGATATTGTGTCCAATAGAGATAAGTAAGCGTAATGTGTTCATTCACTGGAGAAATGCAAAACTACCCTTGCCTATGGAAACACTGACCATGACGTTTAACTTCATTCCCAAACATAAATACCCTTTGGGATGAAAAAGTATAGATTCTAAAAATGCTTAAAAACCCACAGATGAGAAAAGTCCTTAAAAAGAAACCTAGCATCAGACCCTTAACACTGGAAAGCAGAATTATTGGACCATTCAGGATGTGGTCCTATGGAACAGGCTGGGAATGTCCTTAACCCCTTCCCACCTTCTCTGTCCTTACAGCAAAATTGAAGATTAAAAACAAAATGCTAACCAAGCTTCTGAAGCTAATACATATTTTCTTATTTTTAAAAAATAATGTATAAAATTTGTGTTATTCTCTTCTTATTTCTCTTTGGATAAGACTTGTCCTATCCAAACTGACACAGATTGAAATTTTGAGAAATAAAGTAATATGACAAGTGAAAGCACAAACAAGTGGCTAGGATGCATAGGATTCTAAATCAGGGCTAAGCTGGGACTTTAAAGCAAAGTTTTCACTTGTTGTTGTTGCTATCTTTCTCTAAAAATTTTCCTCTGACCAAAAATTAGAAAATGGTGGAATTTGAATGGGAGCAGCTGGGAAGTACTCAGTCTATCACCCCTCGGGTCTACATGCCCTCTGTGGGGAATAATGTTTTGAATATCTCCACAAAGTCCTACTAACAATATGACTGATGGCTAATGAGTGAGGATAGGTGAGCAATTGGGATGATTAACTTATGCACATATTTATACTGCTTGCTGTTTGTGAAGATGACTGCATATGGAAATGAAGAGTAAGTATGTAATGTGTACTTGGTTCATACATACAGAATGTGAGGAGAGGGGGAATCACCAAAAAAATATGTTCTTTGCCCTCTGTGGGAAGGAGACTTAGTGTATCCACAGATGACTTTACCTGGATAACTAAGTTTGATAACGTAGAACATGAAAATGGTATCATCTCTCATATATTGGACATTGTAGTTGAATACCGGTTAGGCTTCTCACTTCTTCAATAAAAGCGGCTATATGTTTGCTATGCTAATAAACCAGCAGATAGATAAAATAATATTTATTGAATATGTGAATAAATAAATAACCATACCCTCATTGAATTAAATCAGTAAAATTGTCATTGAATACTCTTTAAGTTACTTATCTGAAATTAAGAGTTAATGCACATACACACACAATGTTAAAAGTAACTTTGTAACGTATCTTAGATCTTATTAATTAACAGTAAAACTAGTTTTGAAATAAAAAGAGCCCAGGCACATACTTTTAAATTAAGCTATCTATTCAATATTTAGTATTTTCTAATTATAAAAACAATTTTACTCTTTATGTGTTCAATTTTAGAAAACAATGAATGAACCATGTGGTAAAGGGTTCTTTAAATTTCTCTATCACAAAATAAAATTTAATAACATAATAAAAATGATTTTGTAGAAAATAATATTGAAAATATACCCAAAATATAATAACTATTATTGTGTACTAATAATTATTATTATTACAATAAAGAAGTACAAAAGTATATCAAATTGAAAAAGTTTCTATATGTGAACTTTAAGTTTCTATACTCATCGCATGCAGAAAATATGGCATATTAAAACATGTCCATAAATCACAGTTTAAATAGCACTGTCTAATTTGTATCATTATTAATCAAGGCAGTAACAAACACCCTGGTCATGACCTACTACTGTAAATACAAAGACAGGAATGAATTTGAATGAATTTTTTAAAAAAATCTGTACAGTACTTCCCCTTATTTGTGGGGGATTCATTTCAAGACCCCCAGATAATACTGAATCATATATATATATATATATATATATATATATATATATAATGTTTTTCCTATCCAGAAATGCCTATGATGAAATCAATGCCTTTTCAATTGTAACTAATGACTTATCATGCACTGTAGCCATAACTTTTGCAATTCTAAGTGCTTCAGCAAAACTAGCAGAAATTTCTGCTTCACAATTTCACAAATAGATTTGTTTTTACCACACATCTTAGCAACCTCAGTCTAGTTTTTTCTTTTCTTATGAAGTAGAGAACTTTCAATGTTCTACTTAGAGCAAGTACTTACAGCTTCTCATTGACACACTCCTCTTGTACATTGGGGCCATTATTAATTCAAAGGAGAACTCCTTGAACACAGCACTGCCCCACCATGACAGATGACCTGATAACTCAGATAATTACTAAGAGAGAAATGGACCAGGTAGCTTATGCAGCAAGGATATGCTGGACAGAAGGAGGATTAATGTTCAGGTGTGGGGGAGGGAGGTAGAGCAAGAAGGCATGACATTTCATAATGCTACTCAGAATATAAAGCAATTTTTTTAAACTTATGAATTTCTTATTTCTGCAAATTCCCATTTAACTATTTTTAGACTACAGTTGACCAGGAATAACTAAAACTGGGAAAAGCAAAACCATGGACAAATGGAAACCACAGTATTTAAAATGCATTTATTTATTTTAGGTGTTCCATTTTTAAATGTCATATTAATTAAAAGTCTTGGGTAAATTACATATCACACTTTCAAGTTTTCTTTCAATAAATCACAAAATCTGGGAAAATTAATCAAGAGAGTCTAGTTGCATAGTCTAGAAGCTCAGATTCTATCCAATGGAAAACAGCATCTAATCTTAGACACCCAGCATTGTCAGTTTAAAATGAGAAGATGAATGGTCAAATGAATGCTCAAATAAAATTTTAACATCTGTTTCTGAGACAATACATTTTGTTCTAGAAAAGACATGCAGTCCTGCCCTGGTGCTTCCCATTAATAGCACCAGCTCCATCTTCTCCACCTTCCTGGTCACGGGCATCCCTGGACTGGAATCTCTGAACATCTGGATCTCCATACCATTCTGTGTCATGTTCCTCATTACCTTGGTGGGCAACGTGACCATCATGACAGTTATCTGGAGGGAGCAGACCCTCCATGTGCCAATGTACCTCTTCCTGGCTATGCTAGCTGTCTCTGATCTGGGCCTCTCCCTCTTAACCTTCCCTACCATGCTGCGTATCTTCTGGCTGGGTACTCGAGAGCTGACCTTCTCTGCTTGCTTCACCCAAATGTTCTTTATTCACAGCTTCCAGGTCTCTGAGTCAGCCATCATCCTAGCAATGGCCTTTGACCACTATGTGGCTATTTCTCATCCGTTGCACTATTCCTCCATCCTCACCAATAGTGTGATTGCCAGGATCGGTTTGGCTGTTGTTATGCGAACCTTGATAGTACAAATGCCTCTCCCCATCCTCTTGAGGAAGCTGTGCTTCTGCCGCTCCAATGTACTTTCTCATTCCTACTGTCTGCATCCTGACATCATAAAGCTCTCCTGCTCCAACACTAGGATCAACAGCATGCTTGGACTGTTTGTGGTACTCTCCACCATAGGACTTGATTTTCTCCTCATTCTCCTTTCTTATGTGTTGATTCTGAAAACTGTGCTGAGCATGGCCTCTCATGGTGGCCGCCTCAAGGCTCTTAACACTTGCATCTCTCACCTGTGTGCTGTGATCCTCTTCTTCACACCCATGATCTGCCTGTCTATGCTGCACCGCTTTGGCCCAAGGCTCCCATCACGTATCTATGTGATCATGGCCAATATGCACTTCCTCGTCCCCCCTGTGATGAATCCCATTGTATATGTGGTGAAAACCAAACAGATACGAGATAAAATTCTGAAACTCTTCAAAAAAGCACCAGAAAACTCTCAAGTCACATTTATAACATAAACCTTGGTAAACAAATATAACACTAAGTGGCCAGTAGTCCAACTCTTCCATCTAAAATGTTGCTTTATCTCCCTCTACGTAGATGTGCAAAGAAATAAAAGGTGCTAATATACTGTATTTTTATAAATTGCACAGGATATGCGTTTCTCTTTTGACCTTAGCTATTGTTTAAATTTATCATGTAAATTTCCTTCTTACAACTGCTTTGTATCACAGATGCTTTTCAAAATCTCAAAACATGACTTGTGACTTTCTCTTTTTCTTTCTGGAAGACAAACCCTTCACTAGACTATCCTGTTTAATAGCATTTAAATTCAATAACTACTCATTCATTACATCAGTGTTTGGATAGATTTTACATACATAGCTGTCTCTTCATTGCCTTTTCACAGTTCTCGGGGTTAAATAAGTTGTGACATTTCATAGAGCAGCATAGATTGGAGTAGTTTTGGTGAGTAGAGAGTAAAGGATTTTCTAGTCTAGTTGGATGAAATAAGGGATAGAACTAGACAGCATCATACTAAGTAGATCAGCCAGACTAAAAAAATCAAGGGCTTCATGTTTGCTCTTATTGTGGAAACTAGAGAGAAAATAGGAAAGGAAAGGGACCTGATGAAAATGGGGAGAGACCAGTAGAGTAGTGGAAGGGGATTAGAGGAGGGAGGAGGGGAGAGGAAAATGAGGCTTGAAGGAAGCAGACCAAACAATGTTATGTTTGTGTACGAATGTCTCACTGCAAATGGCACGAGCATGTATTGGGGTGCGGCAGGAAACACACCAAGAGATGTGTGCATATGTGGCTTTTTCACTGTGAATCTCGCATGATATATGACTACAATGAACCAGTAAAACTTAAAAATATAAAAAGAGCACACACAAAATAAAATGAAGGTTGGATAATTAATTCTTGTAAGTTTGCTTATAAGAGGCCAGATTAAGAAAATGGTATATTTGATGATATGGCTGATAATAGGGCTTAAAAGATAGAAAAATCATTTCTAAATTGCTAATAAAGCCAAATAATTTTCCATCTAAGTCTACTCTATCAATGATGAAATAATTGGAAGCCTGCACCCGGCTAAACTTTTCCTATGTATACTGTTTTCTTTCTGATACTGCATAGTATCCTTTTCAGCATTAAATATTATCCATAAGTATGCTTTTACTTGGAGTCCCATAAGTCCTTCTAGAGGACCACCCAAACTAGTGTGTATTCATGGCTGACCTGAGTGGACTCCTGTGCCTCATTCCTAATGTGGGCTCTCCCTCAGCTTCCCAGGCCATTCCGCTCTAGCTCCATAACTACTGTGACCAGTATAGGTGCTTTATATCACTCTTTCCTCAGCTTCAAAACAAAATCCATGCTGATTCCATGTGCTCCTAATGAATCCTTTTTAATCCCCCCTACCTCTTAAATTCATTCCTCGAAAAAATGGAAAGAGCTATTTATTTATTTATTTTGTGCATTGCAATTAGACATCATGATGAGGTTCAGGGTGGTAGAGGCTTACCTGCACACATCACTCATTTAGCCGTCCTCCTGTTCCCTCCCCATTCCCTCCATCCTGTGCTCAGCAGAGTGATTGAATTTGATATGTTTGTGTACTTACATCATGACCATTGGGGTCTTTCCCTCTTTCACCCTCCCACCTCCCTCAGTTAGGTCACCTTCTTCACTTATCTAAGGTTCCTCTTTCTTTGTCAGGAGTCCCTATGTTTATAGCTGCACAATTCACAATTGCCAAACTATAGAACCAGCCAAGATGAGCCGGGCGTGGTGGCGCACGCTTGTAATCCCAGTACTTTGGGAGGCGGAGACCGGAGGATCCGGGTTCGGGCCAGTCTCAGCACTGTCTCTCTCTCTCTCTCCCTGTCTCTCTCTCTCTCTCTCTCTCTCTCTACTTAGTGAGGCCCTCCGCAACTTCGTGAGACCCAGTTTCAAAATAAAGTAT
>PVJS01059964.1:0-11365 GCA_004027185.1 Glis glis
CACTAAGTAGAGAGAGAGAGAGAGAGAGAGAGAGAGAGAGAGAGAGAGAGCTGAGGCTGGCCACGAACCCGGATCCTCCTGTCTCTGCCTCCCAAAGTACTGGGATTACAAGCGTGTGCCACCACGCCCGGCTGCCTCAGCAACTTAGTAAGACTCTGTTTCAAAATAAAAAACAAAAAGGGCTGGGGGTGGAGCTCAGAGGTAGAATGTCCCTGGGTTCAATCCCCAGCACCACACACAAGAAAAACAAAATAAAACCCAGCCGGGCGTGTTAGCGCACGCTTGTAATCCTAGTACTTGGGAGGCTGAGACCAGAGGATCTGGGTTCGCAGCCAGCCTCAGCTACTTAGTGAGGCCCTCCGCAACATAGTGAGACCCAGTTACAAAATAAAGAATAAAAAATAGGGCTGGGGTGTAATTTGGAGGTAGAATGCCCCTGGGTTCCATCCCCAGTACTAAAAAAAAAAAAAAAAAAAAAACCTCTGGGTCTATGTGGCCACCAAAGTTTGTTCTTCCTGCCGCCTGAGGAAGTCCCAGCCTGTGGCAGCCCAGTCCTGTCCTCGTCATCCTGGGGATGGGGAGAGGGGACTTCAGCCGTGCTGTTAGCAGGGGCTCAGCAGGCAAATGAAACCAGGTGGCAAGAGTGTTTTAAAATTAACCGTTCCCCGGCTCCCTGTTGGCGCGGCCCTGACAAAGCCCGTTCACAGCCACGGGCTGTCACCGTGGTGTGCCCACGCCTAGAAAGCTGTGAGGAGCTTCGCAAGGGCACAGGGCGGCGGGCAAGGTGAGTGCGGAGGGGACACAGCACACAGTGAACGTGGTCCTGTCGCCCCTCTTGTCCTTCCCGGTCTCCTGGGGACACAGTCATTAACCCTAACGAGCAAACCAGGAGGCCAGGGCTCAGAGCGACCAAGGGAGCCTCACAATCAGGCTGCGACAGAGCGGGAGGGACAAGGAAGGTTTTCTTTTTTTTTTTTCTTTTTTGCGGTACTGGGGATTGAACCCAGGGGCATTCTACCTCCGGGCTCCACCCCCAGCCCTATTTTTTATTCTTTATTTTGAAACAGGGTCTCACTAAGTTGCGGAGGGCCTCACAAGTTGCTGAGGCTGGCCGGGAACCCGGATCCTCCGGTCTCAGCCTCCCAAGTACTGGGATAACAAGCGTGCGCCACCACGCACGGCTCCAAGGACAGGTTTTCTGACTTGCTTCCTCCCCTCCCCTCCTCCCCAGCGCAGCCCTGCTTGGGGAGGGGCAATGTTCTTGCTATAGCAACAAGGTGGGGAAACTGAGACAGTGAGTTAAGGCTGATAAACATCCACAGACACAACACCTGCCCTTCGCAGGGTGATGGAGCGTGCTCAGGCCCCTGGTTCATTCGTTTGAACCAAGCTTGGCTTGTCAGGGAGGTAGCAGTGACTTGGAGAGGTCCCCATGGAGTAGAGTGGGGACCCCAGGCTCTCAGACTTCAGGTCTAAAGGTCCCTCTCATCAGATGCCAAGGGTCTGAGGTCAGAGAGGGCCGCGGCACTCACCCAACAGGGGAATCTGCGAGTGCGCACTGGACCCAAAAGAAACCAGTACCCCATCCAGAGCCGATTTCCTCTCACCTGAAGCGCTGGATAAAAAAAGCCCAGGCGCACGCTTGTAATCCCAGTACTTGGGAGGCTGAGACCGGAGGATCTGGGTTTGTGGCCAGCCTCAGCTACTTAGTGAGGCCCTCTGCAACTTAGTGAGACCCTGTTTCCAAATAAAGAATAAAAAATAGGGCTGGGGGTGTAGCTCAGAGGTAGAATGCCCCTGGGTTCAATCTCCAGTAACGCAAAAAAAAAAAACAGGCCAGGAGGCAGGGGCTCCGGGGAAGGGATGGAGCCCAAACCCCGAGCCCAGACAGCTTTCGAGCCCTTTAGAGAACGTCCTCCCTCAGGAGCCTGGCTAGGACCCGAAAGACGCAGCCCCACAGCCATGGCCCCGTCCTCCCTGGGGCTGGCGGCCACCACAGCTGCCACAGGATGGGGCGTCAGTGGTATTCATTTGGCTTTCTGTGGGGTTCTTAAGGTACAAACTCTCCTCTATTATAATGTATTCTGTCTACCTTTTAGGAAGAACCTTTAAGTGCCTAAGGCTTTTTCCCTCCACATTTTCACGTAATCTCTAACTTATGAAAAAGTTGCAAAACCAACATAGGAAATCCCGTGTAAACTCTATCCAAAACCGCTGATTGTGCACATCTGCGGGAGGGAGTCACCGGGTGTCGTCTACTACGGTCCTGCCATCTCCGCCACAGCCGATACCCAAGGCTCGCTTGCTTCTAAGCACACCACACCTGTCCTCGTGTTAGGTGACAGTGTTGTGTCCATGTTATTGACGGGAAACTGAGGCACGAGGTCTTGATGTGCAGTGATCCTCCTGCTACCTGGAGCCACCAAGGCCCAAGTGTGTGGAACAAAACAGACCCACCAGCCCTGGCGAAAGGATTGCGTCCTAAAGATCTCTAGAAGGAAGAGCCATGCCGCACCCACAGGAAAGCAAGAGCGACCCGGGCTGGCCGGGATGGTCCAGGTTCTCTGCCGCGGAGCTCAGGTGCAAAGGGAGGCTGTGAGCTGTGGGCAGGAGGGTGGGCGGGACGGAGGGCGCAGAGGCCCGGCGGAGTGGGTGCTGCCCCGCCGCATGGCATGGCGCGCTCCCACGCGGGTCCCTCCCCAGGGCCTTCACGCACAGCCCAGCGGCCCGCGCGCAGAGCCGCTCCACGTGTAACTGATAAGTGAACGAGTGGGTCAAGACCCGGTTCTGGCCCCACCTTCACAGGGCAGGCTGCTGCGGCTTCCAAGGCCCCGCACACTCGCGTGTAAAAGGGTGGCTGCAAATCACTCACTCACACGACACGGTGACGGTGCCTGCACAACGTGGAAGAGAGTGCCAGTCCCACTCCGGAACCGAGCCAGGGAATGGGAGAAATGGACGCGAAGCTAGGACATTCAAACACGAGCAACGTAGAGGGAGGGCGCGCATGCACACCCCACACACACCATGCACACCATGCACACCACACACACACACCATGCACACATGCAAACACACCATGCACACCACACACACCATGCACACCATATACACTATGCACACACACACACCATGCACACCACACAGATACATGCACACACCACACACACATATACCATGCATACCATGCACACCACACACACACATACACCGTGTACAACACACAGATACATGCACACACACCATACACACCATGCACACACACACCATGCACACCACACACCATACACACGACACAGATACATGCACACACCACACACACACATACACCATGCATACCATGTACACCATGCACACCACACACACACATACACCGTGCACACCACACAGATACATGCACACACACCATGCACACCATACACACCATGCACAACACACAACCACACATACACCATGCACACCACAGATACATGCACACACACACACATACCCACACACCATGAATACCACACACCATGTACACCACAGAGATACATGCACATACCACACACACACCATACACACCACACACACACACCATGCACACCACAGATACATGAATACACCGCACACATGTACAACACAGACAAATGCATACATGCACCACACACATGCATGCAGCACATGCACATGCACATACAAACCACGCAACACATGTGTGCTGACACACACACATGACCATGTCACCCGTGCCACGCACGAACACATATGCACACCACACACATGTGCAACACATCATACACCTGTTCATGCACAAACCACACATAAGTGAACACACCACACACATCACCTGCACACGCATCACAGATACACACCACACAGACACATGCACACACAGCCCTACACATAAGCATACATCATACACATACCACACACAAGCTCACATCACACACAAGCACACACATCACACAAGTATCCCCCCATAAGACACCACACAATACCACTAATACACATGCACACAGCACACACACAAACTCACAACCCACACATGTGCACATCTATCACATACCGCATACATACACACATGTATACACACACACTCACACAATGCACTTACATCATGCACCACACACTCGCATGCACACACCACACCCTCACACTGCACATGCCTGTGCATCTCACACATGCACATATGCCCCACAGACACACTTACGACACACCCCACACTCACGCACGAGCACAGGCTTAAACTCAGCAGTCTGTGTGACACCCCCTCCGGGGTGGAGACCCCGGGGAGCCGCACCGGGGCTTCCCCTGCAGACAAACACGCCAATCTGGTAACACACCAGTCAGTGCTGCACAGCACGGGCCGGGCTGGGGGAAGAGGGGCAGCGGAAGAGGGGCACACGCTTTCCAGGGCGGACCAGGACGCTGGGCCTCAGTGAGCCACAGCGCAGAGAGGAGTGCAAGGGGACAGCCATCTGATCTTTGAGGTGCCAGGAACTGTTTATAGGAGACCTCGTTCATGTGAGCACCACCCTAACTGGTCCGTGCACTCCTGCCAGCAGAAGGGAAGATGTCTGTGTGTGTGCAGAGCATACACATGTGCGTGTGGGTGTGTGCATGTGTACACATGTGCCTACATGTGTGTGCGCATACGAGGGTGCACGTGTGCCTGCGTGGACATGCGTGTTGGTGTGTGCATGTGTGTAGGTGTGAGCGTGTGTGTGTGTGTGTGTGTGTATGCATGTGTTCAGGGAAATCGCCTTCTTCCTGCACAGTTTAAGTCATTCACACAGTATGGTACCACCAAGAGACTTCCCAAGAGCTGGGAGCAGGGGCTCAACCTCCCGGGCAGATGCTGTCCTGGGTCCCCGAGCCCCGGACCCGAGTCGGAGCTGCCTGTCC
The DNA here is from genome assembly GCA_004027185.1 of Glis glis. NCBI lineage: Eukaryota > Metazoa > Chordata > Mammalia > Rodentia > Gliridae > Glis > Glis glis. The sequence continues at coordinate 4,888 of PVJS01059964.1, forward strand.
TGCCCGGCACTGCCTGGGTGGTGGGCTCCAGCACAGGAGAAAATAAAATAAAGCAAACTTTTCCCCTTGGAGCCTCGGGGGCTTTGCAAGGTCTGTCTGAGCCACCAGGCTTCCCGCCGGGCCCTTCCCCGAATCCCAGCACTCCTGTCAAATTAAGGAAGAAAGAACAACTCACCGCCGGAGAGCCAGCCAGCTCGGCGATTATTCCACTTTCCTGGAATGAGCTTTCCACACTCTCGCCGGCGGGAGCCATCGGCAGCCTGGGCTCCCACCTTTCCAAGCTGCTCTCACACCCTCGGCGGCTTGGCACCCGCTTTCAAGTAAGACGCAGCTACGTGCAATCGCACTTCGGAGCACCCGCTAAGGAGGGGCGGGAGGGCGGGGCGGGCAGGCGGGGTGGCCCCGGGGTCCACCCTGGACCAAGGTGGAGCAGCCCGCCTCCCTCCTGCTCAGCAGTCCCTTCCGGCTTTGCCGATCACCTCGGGCGCGCACGGAAGACCCCGGGGCGGAGGAACCGCCGCTGCTGCTGCAGGGGCTGGACCAGCCTCCCATCAAGGCTGAGAGGGAGCTGAGGAGGGCGGCACCCCGGGGCTGGCCTTTAACGAGTCACAGCAGATTTTCCGATTACAGGCAAACCCAAACCAAACCCGCACAGCGCCTCCCCACCCATCACACGACTCGTAAACCCATCAGAATGCACAGGCAGCCAGGCAGAATCCAGACGCGGGCAATGTCATTAAGAAGCCTGCCTGCCGCCCAGATACCAGGAGGGTCTGGGTGAGTCTCGGGCCTCCGGCAAGAAAACAGGCTCCTCCGGCGGCGCCTGCAGACACAAAGGCGTGCCTCTCATCCTGCTCGGCAGGGCTGATCTGACCGCCCCAAGAGGAGCACAGAGAATTCAGGGTCTGAGGCAGCTCAAAAGAAACGAGGCGGCTGGGGCGGGGGGAGCCAAACACCCGGCCACCACCACCACGGAACCACACGGGGAGCCCCGCCTCGGGCCGCCTTCAAGCCCCGATTCCGCTATTAAAGCGATCTATCAGGGAGAACGCCGAATCAAAAAATAGAATCCAATCAGGCGGCCGTGAGCCTGACTCTCCCAACCGGGCGCCCGCCGAGTCCTACGTTCTACTATTCGCCCCCAGAGCCAGTGCCCGCCCCATCCCCGGTCGCACGGGCACCTGGGGACCCAGGTCCATACCTGCATGTCTGGGCTTCTCTGCAGACAGCCCCCCGCTGAGTCCCTCTTTCAAAGTTGAATACGGATTCCCTGATACCTGCACAAACTTTGAAGCTCCCTCTCTTGTGAGTCAGACGGGGCTACTTGGCGTACGCTTTCTATTTAAAGATCAGACAGGGGCTCACGCTCAGACACCATTCAAACCGAAGCTTCTAAGAACTGGGTGCTAAATCCGGTCCCTTCGGCCCGCACTTTCCATCAACACAGGAGACGCTCTTGTTGACAATCAGGGGCTCGATTTTCCGTCGCGGCTGCACAGGAAGCAGGGGGTAGTGGGGTGTAGGGGGTTGCTGCCTCCTGGGCCGGGTTGCTGCTGGGTCAACACCATCAACTCTCTCTAGAAAAGATGCTGAGGAGCCACCCCCGATGCTACAGCAGGGATGGAGGAGATGGTGGAGAAGGCTCACCCATGGGGCAGCCGTCTTGGAATCCTATCTGAGCCAAAGTGTGCAGAGGGGCTGTCCCAAGCACATGGACCCGCCGGAGATCCCCCCACATCCTAGCATTCCACCTGAAACCGACCAGTGGGCCGGTCTCCCTGCACCATCTTCTTGGAAACCTCGGGGGGACGAAACAACCTCCCACTGAACGCCCATTTTTGGAGGATAAAGGATTAGTCAGAGAGACAGGCAGCCTGTAGCCAGAGCCCTGCCCGCGAGGGCGCACGTGCATAACTCCAAACTCCCTCCCCTCTCCTGGGTCGGACCCGCTCTAGGAAAGCAGCCTGTCAGGGCTCTGTAGCAATCACAGTAAAAAATAGAAATGGAACACAGCCCCCGTCCCCAGCCCTGTCCCCAGCCCCGGGGGACAGGAGCCCAGCTATTCATGGGGTGTCCCCCCCCCTTGCCGGAGAGGAGAAACCCACGCACCCAAAGTCTGCCCTGCCCCTCTGAGCTCAGGCAGGCCAGGCCTCCCCCCTCCCCTCCACCCAGCTCCTTGGAGAGAAAACAAGCAGCCCGCGTGACCAGATGGAACCTTCCTTGCTAATAAATCCGTCCTAAGGCTGTGACACGTTCAGAAGGAACAAAAATTACCTTTCAGGAATTCAGTGTGAGGTAAGGAAGAGGGGACAAGGTAGCAGAGCCGGAGCAGGGGCCGGGCTGGGGTGCATCCAGCAGCCCCCATCCCCGCAGAGGTCCCAGGTGCCGGGCTCAGGGAGCCGACCCCGGCCCGCGGCGCCCCGGGCAGCCCATGCCTGGAGACGGGAGGGCTCCAGCACAGCCCCCGGCCCGGGAACGGAGGAGCCACAGCGGGCAGGGAGGACGGAGGCAGGGAGGAAGGCAGGCCGGGGAGGAAGGGGTGGGAGCCGAGGGGAGGGCGGGAAGGAGGGAGAATTGATTCTCTCTCCTCCACTGGGACCACTGAGCTAAGTTGCCATGGAGAAAGGGAGCCGCTGGCAGGCTCGAGGCGGGCGGAGGAGCCATATGCCAGAGGGAGGGCGGCAGCGCAGAGTCGATCCCACAGTTCTGCTGCCGCAGCCTCCCCCAGGCCAGGCCTCCAGCCCCGGGCCAGGAGGCCAGGAGGGGCCGCATGGGAAAAGGGAGGCTCCCTGGCTGGGGAGCATGCCGCCCCTCAGCAGGAGCCCTGACCCCCACCTCTAGCCTCCAGCCGCACCCTCCAGCCGCTGGGCCAATCTGCGGTCAAGACCCCAGGACTACAGACCCGGGGCCCCTCCCAGTCCACACCCGCCTCCTCCCTCCAAGATCGGCCCAACCTGAGTCACATTCCTGGGGAAGGAGGGCAGGCCCACCTACAGCCAGAACCACCCAGGCGGTAGGCAGAAAAGGAGGCTGCTGGGCACCGGTAGGAGGTGGTGGTGGTGGTGGTGGTGGTGGTGGTGGAGGAAGAGAAGGAGGAGGAGGAGGAGGAGGGTGCTCCTGGTTGCCACCCTGCCTTTCCATCTCCTGGATGGCCACCTCCCACACTCTTATCTGCAGAAGTGGGGCTGGGGGGGAGAGGCAGGAGCCTCAGTTTCCCCCCTTGGGGATCACAGAACCACAGCAAGGCCCGCCACATCTTTGGGCTTCCTTTTCCTTATTACACACAGGGAGGCGGCCACCTGTTCCTGGGCCGAGCTCCAGTGCTGGGTCTCCCGAGGGGGCCGGAAGTGCAGGGGCAGCACCGTCCTGCCAGGCCAGATCTGGAACAATCCCTAAAGCCAAGCGCCGGGCCATGAGGCCACGCCGTTCCGCCGTGTGTGTGTGTGTGTGTGTGTGTGTGTGTGTGTGTGTGTGTGTGTCACGGGGGATTGAACCCAGGGGTGTTATTCCTCTGAGCTACACCCCCAACCTGCGATCCTCCTGTCTCAGCCTCCCAAGTACTGGGATGACAGGCGTGCGCCACTGCCCGGCTTCTGCCCTGTCCTGGAAGGCCTCCCGGCGAGGAGACTTCTCTTCCCAGCCTTCTCTAACTTTCCCTCGATGTCTAATTACGAAAATGTTCAAGCATATGGCAAAGCTGGAAAAATGTTATAAGGAATATCCGTATAGTCACTACCTAGATTCGACTGTTTCCTCTCACTTTTTTTTTATTGTGGCAAAATACATATAACATAAAATTTTACCATTTTAACCATCTTCAAGTGTACACTTCAGTGGCATGAAGCACATTCACAATGTGGTGCAGCCACCACCTCTATCTAGTTCCAGAACATTTTTACCACCCCAAAAAGAGAACCACTAGGCAGTCACTACCCGTCTTCCCCTTCTTTCCAGCCCCTGACAACCACGAACCTACTCTGTCTCTATAGATGTATCAATTCTGGACATTTCCTATAAATGGAAACATAAATACAGTATGTGTAGCCTTTTGTGACTGGCTTCTTTCGCTTAGCATCATGTTTTTGAGGCTCATCCATGTTGTAGCTTGTGAGTGCTTCGTTCCTTTTCATGGCTGAGTAATATTCCATGGCAATGGCTAGACTACATTTATCCATTCTTCAGTGGCTGATTGTGTGAGCTGTTTCCACCTTTTGGCTCTTGTCCTTTAACTTTTTTTTTTTTTTTTTTGCAGTACTGGGGATTAAACCCAGGGGCATTCTACCTCCTCGCTACACCCTCAGCCCTCCGCTGTCCTCTCACTTTTAAAGTGAGTTTTTAAAGTCGGGCATGGTGGCGCATACCTATAATCCCAGTACTTGGGAGGCTGAGACAGGAGGATCGAAGATTCAAGGACAGCGTCAGCAATGTAGTGAGACTCTCACCAACCTAGCAAGACCCTGTTTCGAAAAAATAAAAATAAAACAAGGCAGGCGTGGTGGTGCGTGCTTGTAATCCCAGTACTTGGGAGGCTGAGACAGGAGGATCATAGGTTCGAGAGCAGCCTCAGCAAGTAGTGAGACTCTCATCAACCTAGCGAGACCCTGTTTCAAAATAAAAATAAAAATAGGACTGGGTGTGTAGCTTGGAGGTAGAATGCTCCTGAGTTTAATCCCCAGTACAAAAAAAAAAAAAATAGGGCTGGAGGTGTAGCTTGGAGGTAGAATGCCCCTGGGTTCAATCCCCGGTACCAGCAACATAAATAAATAAATAAATAAATAAATAAATAGTTTTTCAGAACCCAGGCAAGTGTCCGGGCATCTTCCCCTACCAGGGCATTTGGTCTCCAAGTTGCATTTGGTCTCCAAGTTGCAGGCCTCAGAGACCCCAAACTGAATTCTAATTCTACTGTCTTTCCATTAAGCAATGCTCCCCGCTGATGACCAACAGGAGAGGCTCTGGGTAACTGGGGGCCCAAGGCAGAGACCCCAGGGGCCTTGTCTCCTCTGTCCCAGGCAGGCCACCAGCTGGGCAGGAGGACACACATAGGCTCCGACCCCACACCCTCGCGCTGAGACCAGAGACCAGGTGGACGGAGTCCTGGCGCTGCCTGGTGCCCGCCGACTGCAGGACCAGCGGTCATGCCCCTCCCTAGCTCCACCTTCTCCACCTGCAAAGGGGCAACAGTTTCTGCCCCCTAGAACTCTCCACAGTGACGGGCATGTTCCACACCTGCACCACCCGGGACTTCACATTAATTTACAATTAAAACACAGGTTCTCACTGGGGTAGCAGGGACCACCGCAGAGGTCAAAGGATGGCGACATCAAATGTGGCCTAGTCCCTGGTCTTCGTCCCTCCCCTCCCTCTCGCTACTTACCCCAGGGAGTCTAGGCGTCTGTCTGCAGCCTGACCCAGAGAACCTTCTAGAAGGACCGAGGGGGGGTGGTCAGGTTCTCAGGGAACCAAGCAGACGCCACCTGGGGAGAGGGCTCCTCGGACTCCATACTGACGAGGGTCTCTGAGCGGTGGGCCCTGCGCGCTGCCCTGTTCTAGAACCCCTCCCCCGTCTCCCCCAGCAACTCCTGAGGTCATCGCTGGAATGTCTGGGCTGGGGCTGCAGGCTGGAACCCCGTCCCCATCCCCGATGCTGCGGCAGAAACGCAAGCTTAGAAAGGGAGGTGGCCCCGGGCATGGCGGCGTCCGCCGGTAATCCCAGTACTTGGGAGGCAGAGACAGGAGGATCCAGGTTCGAGGCCAGCCTCAGCACCCCCCCCACCCTGCTCTCAGCAACTTAGTGAGACCCTGTTTCAAAATAAAAAATAGAATCGGGCATGGTGGTGCATGCCTGTAATCCCAGTACTTGGGAGGCCCAGACAGGAGGCTAACAGGTTCAAAGCCAGCCTCAGCAACTTAGTGAGGCCCTCAGCAACTTAGTGAGACCTGTTTCAAAATAAAAACAATTGAGCCCGGTGTGGTAGTAAACACTTGTAATCCCAGTACATGGGAGGCTGAGATAGGAGCATCACAGGTTCAAGGACAGCCTCAGCAAATAGTGAGACTTTCATCAACCTAGTGAGACCTTGTTTCAAGATAAAAATAAAATAGGGCTAGGGTTGTAGCTTGGAGGTAGAATGCCCCTGGGTTTGATCCATAGTGCCACACAAAAATAATAATAATAATATTAATAAAATAAAATCAGGCGTGGTGGCACATACCTATAATCCCAGTACTTGGGAGGCCAAGACAGGAGGATCAGAGTGTTGCAGCTAGCCTCAGCAATTTAGTGAGGCCCTCCGCAACTTAGTGAGACCCTGCTTCCAAATAAAAAAAATAAAATAGGGCTGGGGGTTTAACTCAGAGGTAGAATGCCCCTGAGTTCAATCCCAGTATGAAAGAAAGAAAGAAAAGAGAGAGAGAGAGAGAGAGAGAGAGAGAGAGAGAAGAAGAAGAAGAAGAAGAAGAAGAAGAAGAAGAAGAA
>PVJS01059965.1:0-11357 GCA_004027185.1 Glis glis
CTTTATTTTGAAACCGGGTCTCACGAAGTTGCGGAGGGCCTCACTAAGAGAGAGAGAGAAAGAGAGAGACAGGGAGAGAGAGAGAGAGAAAGAGCTGAGGCTGGCCGCGAACCCAGATCCTCCGGTCTCCGCCTCCCAAAGTACTGGGATTACAAGCGTGAGCCACCACAGTGTGGCTCTGTTTTACCTTTTAAATAAATAAATTGTATCTTTTTAAAAAAAATAGCCAGGCATGGTGGCACATACTTATAATCCCAGTACTTGGGAGGCCGAGAGAGGAGGATCACAAGTTCATGGCCAGCCTCAGCTACTTAGGGAGATCCTGTTTCAAAATGAAAGAATAAAAAAGGGCTGGGGGTGCAGCTCAGAGGTAGAATGCCCCTGGGTTCCATCCCCAGTACCACAAAAATAAATAAATAAATGAATGAATGAACAAATAAATTAATTAAAACATAGTTTTAAAAATAGGCACATGCCTATAATCTCAGTATGTAGGAAACAGAAGGATCATAGGTTAGAGACCAGCCGTAGCAATTGAGTGAGACTCTCAGCAACCTAGGAAGACCCTGTTTCAAAACAAAAAATTTAAAGAGCTGGGGGTATAGCTTGGAGGTAGAATGTTCTTGGGTTCAATCTCCAGTTTAAAAAAAAATAGTATCCAGAGTACTACAAAGGTTAGGGGTGTGTGATCGAGGGAGACAATGAGAGTGTGTTTGTGTTACTGTTAAACAGTGCTCTAGTAGACCATTTTCAGCCTGGGAGCAGGGCGGGGTGGGGTTGGCTCAAGTTCTTTATAAACCAGAACATCCAGTTTTGTGAATGAGCATAGGATGGCCTCTCTCCTGCCAGATTTAGCTAATTCAACAGTTCATATAGCTTAACAGGAGGTTGTGGTGCCCAGAAAGAACACAGGTTTTGAAGCAGGAGACTGGAATTTGATTCTTGCCTCTGCTGTTTCTGGTTGTAAGATTTTGGAGAAATTGTTTTTGTGAATAAATGAGATAATTGCTGGGTATGGTGGCACATGCCTGTAATCTGAGTACTTGGGAGGCTGAGATGGGAGGATTGCAGGTTTGAGGACAGCCTTAGCAATATAGCGAGACTCTCAGCAACCTAGAGAGACCCTATTTCAAAACAACAATAAAAACCGGGTGTGGTGGCGCACACTTGTAATCCCAGTACTTGGGAGGCTGAGACAAGAGGATTGGTGGTTCACGGCCAGTTTCAGCTACTTAGTGAGGCCTCTGCAACTTAGTGAGACCCTGTTTCAAAATAAAGAATAAAAAATAGGGCTGGGGATGTAGCAAGGAGGTAGAATGCTCCTGGATTCAATCCCCAGTACCACAAAATAAATAAATAATAAATAAATAAAAATAGGAAATAGGGCTGGGGGTATAAGTAGAATGCCACACACACAGACACACACTGCTGGGTGTTGTGTATATTTCTGCCTCTCATGCTTTGGAATAATTTCCATTCCTTATAGGATTTGAGTTCTCATAATTCTTTTCTCTGTGAGGTCTCAGAGTTACTTCCTGGCCTCCAGACTGAGGAAGAGGGCACCATTGCCTTTGTAAGACTGACGCTTTTTGTTGTTTTGTTTTTGTTTCCCTCCTTTTATCCCCTACCCATCCCCTGTCATTATATTCCCTCTCTTCTTCTAATCTGACCTCTGTACTTTGACCTGACCAGTATGCTCAAGTCTCTTAACAACTCTGAAATTTCAAGTTTGAGTCCCTCTCTTATGAAACTTTTTTTGCTTCAAAGAATGATTGCCTTTACTTTTTAAATTTCCATTCATTTCTCAGTACATTATGATTTATTATCTGACTTCCCTTTTTCAGATTTATAAAAATCTTGGTGAACTTCCCATTGCCAAATTCAGTGGCTTTTCAGCTTTCTTCTTACCTGTTGGAATTGTGCTCTTCTTTTGCTTCTGTGTTATGTAGATTTCTAAGTGTTCTTCCCTCTTACCTATTCTTTTTTTGTGTGTGTGTGGTACTGGGGGTTGAACCCAGGGGCATTCTACCTCTGAGCTACACCTCCAGCCCTTTTTATTTTTTATTTCAAAACAAGGGTCTCACTAAGTTGATGAGAGTGTCACTAAGTTGCTGAGGCTGTCCTCGAACTTGTGATCCTTCTGTCTCAGCCTCCCAAATACTCGGATCACAGGTGTGTGCCACCACGCCTGGCCACGTATTCTCTTAATTTCTCTGCTGCTTTTTCTCCCATCACCAACTGCTCTACTTGGTCATCTTTTCACTGTTTATTTTTCCTTCCATAGCTGTTTATATTATATTAGTGACCAACAAGTCCATACTGTGCTATTTCCATCTGTATTGCCTCCCTGCCATTTTGTCCATTTTTGTAACTGTAGAGATTAATGACTGTCCAATTCTTTTCTGAGCTTGACATTCCTGTTGCTGACTGCCTTTTGGTTGCAGGTACTTTAGATACACTTATATTATATTTCTTTTTTTTTTTTTGCAGTACCGGGGATTGAACCCAGGGCCGTTCTACCTCCGAGCTACACCCCCCGGCCCTATTTTTTATACTTTATTTTGAAACCGGGTCTCACAAAGTTGTGGAGGGCCTCACTAAGTAGCTGAGGCTGGCCGCGAACCCGGATCCTCCGGTCTCAGCCTCCCAAGTACTGGGATTACAAGTGTGTGCCACCACGCCCGGCCGAGATTCACTTATATTTCTAACTAAAATATTTCTGCTCTCTCCAGCCTGCGTATCTTCTTGTGTCCCCTGTCTCTGTCATCACCACCAACCTGGCCCCTTATGCTAGAAACCATAAGTGTCACCATTGACTCCTTTCTGCCCACTCACTTGTAGTTTGCAACAAAGCCCTGTCAATTCAGCTTCTGAAATATTTTTCTTGCTGGGTGTGGTGGTGCATGCTTGTGAGGCCCTCTGCAACTTAGTGAGATCCTGTTTCAAAATAAAGAATAAAGCCGGGCGTGGTGGCGCACGCTTGTAATCCCAGTACTTTGGGAGGCTGAGACCAGAGGATCCGGGTTCAAGGCCACCCTCAGCTCTCTCTCTCTCTCTCTCCCTCTCTCTCTCTCTCTACTTAGTGAGGCCCTCTGCAACTTCGTGAGACCCGGTTTCAAAATAAAGTATAAAAAATAGGGCCGGGGGTGTAGCTCGGAGGTAGAACGCCCCTGCGTTCAGTCCTCTGTACCGCAAAAAAAAAAAAAGAATAAAAAATAGGACTGGAGGTGTAGCTCGGAGGTAGAATGCCCCTGGGTTCAACCCCCTGTACCATACACACACAAAAAAAGAATAGGTAAGAGGTAAGAACACTTAGAAATCTATATAACGCAGAAGCAGAGGAGGAGGAGGAGGAAATAATAATATTTTTCTCATCCATATATTTTTCATTGCCACTTAATCGGATTGAACCCAGGGGTGTTCTACCTCCACGCTACACCCCCGGCCCTATTTTCTTTTTTTTTTATACTTTATTTTGAAACCGGGTCTCACGAAGTTGCAGAGGGCCTCACTAAGTAGAGAGAGAGAGAGAGAGAGAGCTGAGGCTGGCCGTGAACCTGGATCCTCCAGTCTCCCAAGGTACTGGGATTACAAGCGTGCGCCACCACGCCCGGCCTTAATCAGATTTCTTAATGAGACGAAATTGTCTTCCTCAACTTTAGCAGTCTTTATGACTTTTATTGCCCACAGAATAAAGTCTAAAGTCCTTGGTATGGCAAACAAAGTTCTTTACAACCTGTTCCCAAAACTAACTTAGAAAGTGGTTTTTTGGGGGAGAGGGTACTGGGGATTGAACCCAGGGGCATTCTACCTCCGAGTTACACCCCAGCCCTATTTTTTATTCTTTATTTTGAAACAGGCTCTCACTAAGTTGCTGAGGGCCTCACTAAGTTCCTGATGCTGGCCTCCAACCTGTGATCCTCCTGTCTCAGCTTCCCAAATACTGGGATTACAGGTGTGTGCCACCGCACCCAGCTTAAAACTTTTTAAGTACAAAGTCTAGATTTTACTGATTTCAGTATCGCCATAGCAGAGCACCTGGAACATAGCAGAATTGTGATGATTACTTCTGGGATGGTTATATAGAAAATGAAATAAAAGAGCACCCTCCATCCCTCACTGGGTCTACAGGACCCTGTGTGTGTGTGTGTGTGTGTGTGTGTGTGTGTGTGTGTGTGTGTGAACAGAATTGAACCCAGGGGCATTCTACCTCCAGCCCTTTTTTTTCTCTCTCTCTCTCTCTCTTTCTTTCTTTCTTTCTTTCTTTCTTTCTTTCTTTCTCTTTCTTCATTTATTTATTTTTTTATTTGTTTATTTATTTATTTATTTATTCATTTATTTTGTGGTACTGGGGATTGAACCCAGGGGCATTCTACCCCTGAACTATACCCCCAGCCCTATTTTATTTTTTTATTTTGAAACAGGATCTCACAGTTGCTGAGGCTGGCTGTGAACCTGTGATCCTCCTGTTTCAGCCTCCCAAGTATTACAAAATGTACCCCATGCCCAGCTTATTTTTTGTTTTGAAATAGGGCCTGGTGCCAGGTGAGGGTGGCATGCACACACCTGTAATCCCAGTACTTGGGAGCCTGAGACAAGAAGATCACAGGTTTGAGGACATTGTCAGCAAATAGTGAGACTTATCAACCTAGCAAGACCCTGTTTCAAAATAAAAATTATACGGCTAGGGATGTAGCTCAGAGGTAGAATGCCCTGGGTTCAATCCCCAGTACCACAAAAAAAAAAAAAAAAGGAAAGAAAAGAAATAGGCCTCGCTAGGTTGCTAAGAGTCTTGCTAAGTTGCTGAGGCTGTCCTTGAATCTGTGATCCTCTGGTCTCAGTCTCCCAAGTACTGGCATGACCACGCCCTGCCCCTCTGTTGTCTTGAGGGCAAAGTCGGAGGTAGTGAAGAGCTTGACTGCTGGAGGCAGCCTGTCCTGGGTTCAAACCCTCTGTCACACACTAGCTATCGCTCCTTCCTCATCTGTGAAGTGCTGACGATGGGGCGACTGCGGGAATTAAAGGTAATGCACATATCACAGTCCCTGGTGCATTGAAATTGTTTTAAGCTGTAATTAAAGAGGAATGTGTTTTTAATGATTAGTAGTAATACCCTACGGTGATAGTTAAACTCTATAGTCAAAAACGAGGCACAGAGTAGTTTGTTCTCAAATGATCCTCCTGAGAGATCTCAGCAACGGTAACTCTCAGTCTGCATTCATCTTCACTTACCTGTGAGAAGGAAGGGTATCTGAGTGTTGTTGTTTTTCTGTCACCTACTATTTTTATTATTGTTTGTTTTTACTGCTCCTGTTAAACATCCTACCCTTTACAAAAACTGAGTTTTAAGATATGAACAGTGATACCAAAGGAGAAGATCAATTTGAAGACTAAAAAGCAGTAAACCCAGGAGCTGAGAGTGTAGCTCAGTGATACAGCACTTGCCTAGGATACTGGAGGCCTTCAGTTCGATCCCCAGCACTGCAAAAAAGAAAAAGAAAAGATAAATTTAGGATAAGCATAAAAGTAACAAAATCATACCTAGATTAAGAGTCTGAGGAAAGTAGAATCTAAGAAAAGTTCTAATTTCAGTCATTTATCAATTATTTATTGTCACTCTGTGTAGGACGCAGTTGGGTAGGCTATCAGAATGAAGGCCTAGTTGCTGTCTAGGAACATTTTTTTCAATTGAATTTTTTTTAGATACTTGTATATTTACATGCAAATGTAGGAAATAATGCAGAGCAGCACTACTTGGATTTTAAAGTCTGATTCCTCTCCTCACTGGTGTGAACCTGCCAGTAGAAAGCCCCTCATGACTTTGAGAAGTGAAATTACTCTGCTTGCACCTGTGGCAAATAAGGTGTGATGCAGGTATCAGTATTTGAGCTGGACCTCTAAAGATGAGCACAATTGTCTTGTGTTGCAAATGGAATGAGAGAGGGAGGTGAGCCAGGGCCCAGTGCCTTCAGGAGACAATGCTAAATAAATGATCTAGACTGTGTGTGTGTGTGGGGGGGTATTGGGGATTGAACACAGGGGCGTTCTACCTCCAAACCACACCCCGGCCCTATTTTATTTTATTTATTTATTTTTTTTGTGTGGTACTGGGATTGAACCCAGAGGCATTCTGCCTTTGAGCTACACCCCAGTCCTATTTTTTTATTCTTTATTTTGAAACCGGGTCTCACTAAGTTGCTGAGAGCCTCACTAAGTAGCTGAGGCTGGCCGCAAACCTGGATCCTCCGGTCTCAGCCTCCCAAGTACTGGGATTACAAGCGTACGCCACCACGCCCGGCCCTATTTTATTTTGAAACAGGGTCTCACTAGGTTGATGAGAGTCTCACTACTTGCTGAGGCTGTCCTTAAACCTGCGATCCTCCTGTCTCAGCCTCTCAAGTTCTAGGATTACAGGTGTGCACTACCACCTCTGGCTGATCTAGACTTTTGAACTACACACTGCCTGCTAGTGGGCTCTTTCTTGCCTCAAGTTTTTATTTTTATTTATTTATTTATTTATTTTAGAACCCAAGGACATTCTACCTTGGAGCTAAACCCCCAGCCCTATTTTTTATTCTTTATTTTGAAACAGGGTCTCACTAAGTTTGAGAGGGCCTTACTAAGTAGCTAAGGCTGGCCGCGAACCTGCGATCCTCCTGTCTCATCCTCCCAAGTACTGGGATTACAAGTGTGCACCACCACGCCCGGCTTGCCTCAAGTTTTTAGAACTCAAGTAATGACCAGTCTAATTGTTACATAATCAGTTTCTGATGCAGAATACCTCTATCTTTCTGAGTCTGATTTACTGACACAGTATTTCTTGTGCTTTTAGAATGACAGTCGAGACCGGCAGGAGCATGGTGACAGGCGCAGACTTGGCAACCCGGAGCCAGTGTCTAATGGACAGCCCCAAGGGAACTCCCGGCAGGTGGTGGAGCAGGACGAGGAGGAAGATGAGGAGCTGACGTTGAAATATGGCGCCAAACATGTCATCATGCTCTTTGTCCCTGTGACCCTCTGCATGGTGGTGGTAGTAGCTACCATCAAATCAGTCAGCTTTTATACCCGGAAAGATGGGCAGCTGTACGTATATTTGTTTTATTCTCTAGGCCAGTGTGGCTTTTCTTCACAGTCAATGATGACACTTGAAGCCAGGCGTGGTGGCGCACGCTTGTAATCCCAGAACTTGGGTGGCGGAGGCTGGAGGATCCGGGTTCGTGGCCAGCCTCAGCTACTTAGTGAGGCCCTCCGCAACTTCGTGAGACCCGGTTTCAAAATAAAGTATAAAAAAAAATAGGGCTGGGGGTGTAGCTCGGAGGTGGAACGCCCCTGGGTTCAATCCCCGGTACTGCAAAAAAAAAAAAAAATGATGACACGAGGTTTCTAGCGCTAATAAGGGACCAGGTTGGTTATAATGACAGAGATAGAGAACACAAGAAGATATTCAGGCTGTAGAGAACAGAAATATTTTAGTTAGAAATATAAGTGAATCTAAAGTACCTGCAACAGAAAGTCCAAAGGCAGTTAGCAACAGGAATGAGGGAATATTATCTATATAAATTAGGATTAGGTTTGGCCACTTTTTTTTTTTTTTTTTTTTTTTTTGCAGTACCAGGGATTGAACCCAGGGGCATTCTACCTCTGAGCTATACCCCCTGCCCTATTTTTTATACTTTATTTTGAAACCGGGTCTCACGAAGTTGCGGAGGGCCTCACTAAGTAGCTGAGGCTGGCTGCGAACCCGGATCCTCCGGTCTTAGCCTCCCAAGTACTGGGATTACAAGAGTGCGCCACCACGCCCAGCCAGGTTTGGCCACTTATTAAAGGACAGGAGTTGCCAAGCTACAGCCCACAGGCCAGCTCTGCTTGCCTCTTGTTTCTGTGAATAAACTTTCACTGGAATAAGATTGTGTCCATTTACTTATATTTTGTCTATGATTGATTTCATGCTATAGCAGCAGAGTGGAGTGTTTGCAACAGAGACCCTGTGACCCACAGAGCTTACTGCTTACCATTTGGTCCTTTACAGGAAGCTTATTGATCGTGTTAGAGAAAACCAGAACAAGTGATACACATATTTAAAATGATACATATTTTTTCTCTCACCCATAGAGCAGTGCAGAGGTAGGCTGTTCAGATTGGTCTAGCGGCTTCACACTCATCAAAGACTCAGGTTCCTTCTTTCTTTCTTTGACTTCTGTCCTCTTAGTTACTCAGGGTCCAGACTGGAGCCCCAACTTTTATCCAGACAGCAGGAAGGAATGGGGAGACAAGGACATAGGACATCTCTCTCAGAGTGTACACATTTCTCAGAAGTTCTTTATACAACAACATCTGCTTATATAGCTCATTGGCTATTACTTAGCCAATGGCTAACTAAGTAATAGTATTTGGTTACTAAGTAATAGTAGACTAAGTAATAGACTAAGTAATAATAGACTATGTAATAGCCACACCTACCTATAAGGGAGTCAGAAATAAAATCTTTTGACTGGAAACATTGACACCTGGAATAAAAGTATTTTTATGTGAGAAACAAGGGGAAGGTGGATATTTGACGCCATATCAGGACAACTCTAGCTGCAGTCACCCTGCAGATGAAAGAATACTTCTGAGCCATGCTATCTTCCTCTAACAACCACTTGTCAACCTAGGGAGTTAATGTGGCAGAATCAGTTACTAATATGCCATGGAGAAAACATTTGACAAAGTAATTATTTCAGAAGCTGGGTGTGGTGGTGCACACTTGTAATCCCAGTACTTGGGAGGCTGAGATAGGAGGCTCGCAGGTTCGAGGACAGCCTCAGCTAGTAGTGAGACTCTCATCAATCTAGCGAGATTCTGTTTCAAAATAAAAATAAAATAGGGCTGAGGGTGTAGCTCTGAGGTAGAATGAACCTGGGTTCAATCCCCAGTACCCAAAAAAAAGTAATTATTTCAATATGAAGTTTCCACTAGGTGGAGCCAGTGCGTAGCTCACTCAATAAATTCATCTCTTCATAAGGGAAGATATTTCCTTTTATTTTGAAGCAGTTATTTTAGAATATAGCTATTTTTGGTAGGTTAAATTTCTGAGCTAGACTGGTGAGATGGGAGAAAGTAATTTTATAAGGTATGAATTGAATCAAAGGAAACAAAGTTACAGTGTTGGACAGAGGATGTGGTTTGGCATATCCATAAACACTTTTGTGTTTTGTTTTATTTTAGAATCTATACCCCATTCACAGAAGACACAGAGACTGTGGGCCAGAGAGCCCTGCACTCAATTCTGAATGCTGCCATCATGATCAGTGTCATTGTCGTCATGACGATCCTCCTGGTGGTTCTTTATAAATACAGGTGCTATAAGGTGAGCATGTAACACAGCTTTGCTTCCCACCTCGTTCTATGTATAATCAGGTTTTCCTGTCATATACCTTACTTGTTGTAGTAAAGAAATAGGTCTTATATTTTAGACCTAAGTTAGTTTTTAGTTATCTTCCCCCTCATTGTGGAACATTTTAAAAATACAAATAGATATAAATGGGAAACATATTTTCATGTAATATCACAGTCTAAGTGGCTAACATTTCAGTTTATGGTATACTTTTTTTTTTTTGCAGTACTGGGGATTGAATCCAGGGGTATTCTACCTCTGAGCTATACCCCCAGCCCTATTTTTTATTGTTTATTTTGAAACAGGGTCTCACTAAGTTGCAGAGGGCCTCATTAAGTAGCTGAGGCTGGCCACGAACCTGCGATCCTCCTGTTTCAGCCTCCCAAGTACTGGGATTACAAGCGTGTGCCATCGTGCCCAGCTACGGTATACTTTTGACATTCCACAGGGATCTACTTTAAGACCTTTGTGTGTCCCCTTATCCACAAATAGCTGTAGAATATAATTGTCTCCATAGAATAAAACTGTCTCCATCACACCCGGCTCCATTTCTGTTTCTTTTTCACATTTTATTAGGGGATAGAATTTTACCTTTTCTTTCTTGTAATCTAGAATTTGCTTCCAGATTTTCTGTTTTTCTTTTTCTTTTTTTTTTTTGCGGTACCGGGGATTGACCCAGGGGCGTTCTACCTCCACGCTACACCCCCGGCCCTATTTTTTTATGCTTTATTTTTGAAACCGGGTCTCACGAAGTTGCGGAGGGCCTCACTAGGTAGAGAGAGAGAGAGAGAGAGAGAGAGATCGCGCGCGCATGCGCGCTGAGGTTGGCCGCGAACCCGGATCCTCCCGTCTCCGCCTCCCAAAGTACTGGGATTACAAGCGTGCGCCACCACGCCTGGCTTTCTTTTTCAAAATACCAGTGTAAATGGATAGATGGAGCTCTGGATTTAGGATTATGTTACCTGAGTTCTTTTTCCTTGTAATCTTAGGAAATTATCTAATTTCAGTGTGTTTTTGTATTTTCACATATGAAAACAAAAGCACCATCTCTAAACTACCTCTCCTCTCTGCTTTTAAGCATGAATGGGTTTTCCCAATCTCCCGTAGTGATATGAAGAGGGCAGTATGGCAAACTATGCAAACTATATCTGCCTTGTTTCATTTGCTTTTCACACCAGCTCAGTGAGGCAGACCCTCCTATTAGCCCAGTTTTGCAAATGGGGAACTGAGGCGCAGGGGTCACCGATTTGGTATGGACTGGAAGCTAATGGGTCAGTATGGGAATCTGAACCCAGAGTTTATCTGGATCAATACATAGCCATTACCTAAGACTCCTCTCAAATATAGTCTTTGGTTCCCTGAAATGTGGTTTCTCTTTTCATGCCTCCATGGAAACCGCTATCCTGTGGTTGTCAGTATTTCCCTTGGTCATATCTGCTGACCTTTTTGTACTTGATTTCTCTGGACCTTATTGGCATTGACTTTTTTTTGTGTGTGTGGTACCGGGGATTGAACGCAGGGGCGTTCTACCTCCACACTACACCCCCGGCCCTATTTTTTATACTTTATTTTGAAACCAGGTCTCATGAAGTTGCGGAGGGCCTCACTAAGGAGAGAGAGAGAGAGATAGAGAGAGAGAGAGAGAGAGAGAGAGAGAGACAGGGAGAAGAGAGAGATGAGGCTGGCCACGAACCCGGATCCTCCGGTCTCCGCCTCCCAAAGTATTGGGATTACAAGCGTGCGCCACCACGCCCGGCTGGCATTGACCTTTTGATCACCCTCTTCTGCTTTACATTCTTTTTTACTTTTTCTTTTCTCCCTACTTCGGTGCTCTTTGCATTTTTTCTTAAAGCTTACCAGTCTTGAGTCTCAGACATTGGACTTTTTGTCTTTCCTATTGCTTCTTGGAAAATTCTCTCTCATGGCTTCAGTTTATATCGTCATAAACGTGTGTGTGTGTGTGTGTGTGTGTGTGTGTGTG
>PVJS01059966.1:0-11363 GCA_004027185.1 Glis glis
TTTTTTTCGGTACCGGGGATTGAACGCAGGGGCGTTCTACCTCCGCGCTATACCCCCGGCCCTATTTTTTTATACTTGATTTTGAAACTGGGTCTCATGAAGTTGCGGAGGGCCTCACTAAGTAGAGAGAGAGAGAGAGAGGGAGAGAGAGAGAGAGCGAGAGAGCTGAGGCTGGCCGCGAACCCGGATCCTCCGGTCTCCGCCTCCCAAAGTACTGGGATTACAAGCGTGCGCCACCACGCCCGGCAGGTTGCTAAATTATATTAAATGCCTAATTTGAAATTAAGAAATCTCAGGGATATGCCAATTATTAATAAAACTCTTTAGAGCAGTTACAATTATAGCAATATTAAGAGTATGACATAAACATTTCTGTGCTACCTACCCTCACACATGAATAGCCCCCATCATTATAAAAATGATCCACGTGAGAAGGAAATTTATATTATTTAGGTTGACACATCATAATTATTCAGTCTATGGTTAACCAGGGGATTCACACTTGGGATACTTGCCATGGGATAGAACAAATGTATAATGACATTACACTGCTCTAAAAATTATCTGTGCTTTGTCTCACCCCACTCCCAAACCCTGGAAACTACTGATCTTTTACTATCTCCACAGTTCTGCTTTATTATTATTATTATTGGTGCACTATAATCAAACATCTTGATGAGTTTCAGGGTGGTAGAAGTATATGTGCACTCATCACTCATTTAGTCCTCCCCCAATTCCCAGGCCATTCCCTCCCCCTTCCCTCCTTCTCCTGCTCAACATAGTGATTGACTTTGATAGGTTTGTGTATGTACATCATGTGCATTAGGGTGTTTCACTCTTCCCCTCTTCCCTCTCCCTCAGTTAGGTCGCCTTCTTTACTCATTGAAGGTTTTCTCTTTCTTTGTGTGGAGTCCCTCCTATGTCCCATTTTCTCCCTAGCTTCTGCATATTAGGGAGAACATCCAACTTTTCACTTTTTGTGACTGATTAATCACACTTAGCATAATGTTCTCCGATTCCATCCATTTCCCTGCAAATGACATAATTTTGTTCTTCTTTATAGCTGAGTAAAATTCTATTGTGTACATAGTCCATAGTTTTGTAATCTATTCATCTGATGATGGACATCTCCAGTGGTTCCATAGTTTGGCGATTGTGAATTGTGCAGCTATAAGTATAGATACATATGCATTAGTCTGGTAATTTGGTTTCCAATCTTTTGGGTAGATGCCTAGAAGTGGTATTGCTGGGTCATATGGTAGGTTCATTCCCATTCTTCTGAGGATCCTCCACACTGTTTGCCAAAGTGGTTGCACTAATTTGCAATCCCACCAAAAATGTATTAGAGTTCCTACTTCTCCACATCCTCACCAACATTTGTTGTTGTGTTTTTAATGATTGCCATTCTAATTGGGGTTAGGTGAAATCTCAGAGTAGTTTTGATTTGCATCTCTCTGATTGCTAATGATGCTGAACATTTTTTCATACATTTATTGGCCATTTGTATCTCTTCTTTTGTGAAGTGTCTATTTAGTTCACATGCCCATTTTTTGATTGGGTTATTTGTTTTTTTAGTGATGAGTTTCTTGAGTTCTTTTTATATTTTAGATATTAGTCCTCTATCAGAGGAGTAGCTGGCAAAAATCCTCTCCCATTCTGTCAGCTCTCTGTTGAGGTTCTTGATAGTTTCTTGCTGCATAGAAGCTCTTCAGTTTAATGCAATCCCACATATTGATCCTTGTTTTAATTTCTTGTTTCTTTGGGGTCTTGTTGAGGAAGTTTTTGCCTGTGCCTATATGTTGAAGAATTGGACCTATGCCCTCTTCAAGTAGCTGCAAGGTCTCTGGTCTAATTTCCAGGTCTTTGATCCATCTTGAATTAACTCTTGTGCAGGATGAGAAAGTGGGGTTTATTTCCACTTTTCTGCATTTTGATAACCAATTTTTCCATCACCATTTGTTGAAGAGGCTATCTTTTATTCCAGTGTATGTTTTTGGCCTCTTTATCAAAAAAATCAATTGGCTGTAAGTGTGTGGATTTGTTTCTGAGTCTTCTATTCTGCTCCATTGGTCTATGTATCTGTTTTTGTGCCAATACCATACTCTTTTATTATTATGGCTTTGTAGTATAGTTTGAAATTAGGTATTGTGATGCCTCCTGCATGGTTCTTGTTGCTGAGAACTACTTTGGCTATTCTGGGTTTTTTGTTGTTCCAAATGAATTTAAGGACTGAATTTTTTCCCTATGTCTGTGAAAAATGAACTTGGTAATTTAATGTGTATTGCATTGAAGAATGGTCATTTTGAGGATATTTATTCTACCTATCCAAGAGCATGTGAGGTCTTTCCATCTTCTAAGATCTTCAGTTTCTTTTTTCAATGTTTTATAATTTTCCTTGTAGAGGTCTTTTACCTCCTTGGTTAGGTTTTTTTCCTAAGAATTTTATTTTTGGGGGGAATATGAGTAGAAATGTTTTCTGGATTTCTTTTTCAGTGGATTTATAGTTAGCATACAGAAAAGCTTCTGATTTTTTAAGATTGATAATGTTACATAGTTGGACTCATACAGTATTCAGCCCTTTCAGATTGGCTTCTTTCACTTAGTAATGTCCACCTAAGATGTCTCCAGGCTTGCCACCCCATTTCTTTTTAGTGCTGAATACTACTCCATTGTCTGCATACATCACAGGTTATTCATTCACAGATTGAAGGACATCTTGGATGAATCCTAGTTTTGTGAATTATAAGTGAAGCTTCTAGAAACAACCAGGCACAGGTTTTATGTGAAAGTACATGTTCAACTTCTTTGGGTAAATGCAAGTGAGCATGGTTGCTTGATGATTTGGAAAGAGTATGTTTAGTTTTGCTAGAAATTATCAAACTCTCATTCAAACTAGCTACACAATTTTGTATTTTCAAGAGCAGTGAATGAAAATTGCTGGTGCCACACATCCTCACCAACATGTGGTGGTGTTAATGTTCCAGAAATTGGCCATTATAATAGGATAATAATGGTATTTCACTGTTGTTTTAATTTGCATTTCCCTGATGATATGAAGTGAAACATCTTTTTATATCTCGAATGTGTATATTCTTTGGTGGTTTTGTGTTTTGGTCTTTGGTCCATTTTTTAATTATGTTGCTTGAATTCTTAATGTTGAGCTTTAGGAGTTCTTTGTATATTTTCAGTAGTAGTCCATTATAAGATTTTTTTTGGTAAGTATTTTCTCCCAGTACATGGCTTGTATTTTCATTCATTCTCTCTCTCCCTCTCTCCCTCTCTCTCATACTGGGTATTGAACCCAGGGGAATTCTACCTCCAAGCTGCATCCCCAGCCCTTTTTATTTTTAAACAGAATCTTGCTAAGGTTCTGAGGCTGGTCTTATCCTGCCTGTCTTAGTCTCCCAAGTGTTGGATTACAGATCTGCACCACCACACCAGGTTTCTTTTCATTCTCTTGACATTGTTTTTCAGAGAGTAGACATTTTTATTTTGAATGAATTTAAGCTTATCAATTATTTATTTCATGGGTCTACTTTTGAGTGTTGTCTGTAAACAGTCATCACCATACCCAGGATCCTCTAGGTTTTTTATTTCATGCTACTTTCCAAGATTTTTTACTTTTTCATTTTAGATGTAGATCTGTGATGCATTTTGAGTTATTTTATAAAGAGTATGAGGTGTGTGTCTATATTCTATTTTTTTTTCATGTGGATATCTAGTTGTTTCAGGATGATTTTTTAAAGAGTATTTTCACTCCAGTGTCAAAAGTCAGTGACCACATTTACGTAGGTCTGTTTCTGGGCTATTATGTTTCATTGATTTATTTATCCATATATTTTTTCTGATACTACACTATCTTGATTACTATCCAACGAGTCTAGATGTTAAATAGTTTCAGCCCTCCCATTTTATTCTTTTTAGATATTGAGTTGACTTTTTAGTATCATGTGTTTCTCCATATAACCATTATAATTTGTTTATCAATATCCACAAAATAAGCCGGGCGTGGTGGCGCACGCTTGTAATCCCAGTACTTTGGGAGGCAGAGACCGGAGGATCCGGGTTCACTGCCAGCCTCAGCTCTTTCTCTCTCTCCCTCTCTCTCTCCCTCTCTCTCTCTCTCTCTCTCTCTCTCTCTCTCTCTCTCTACTTAGTGAGGCCCTCCGCAACTTAGTGAGACCCGGTCTCAAAATAAAGTATAAAAAATAGGGCCGGGGGTATAGCGCGGAGGTAGAACGCCCCTGCGTTCAATCCCCGGTACCGCAAAAAATAAATAAATAAATAAATAAATATCCACAAAATATCTTCCTGGGATTTTAATTGGGATTACGTTGAATCTATAGATAAATTTGGTAAGAACTAACATTTTGATACTATGGTGTCTTTCTATCATGTCACAAGAAAAGAAAACTCCAGACTAATACCTTGGTTTGAAATTTTCTTTGGTTAAATTTTATTTAACTAGTTATACCTGTTGTTGATTAGTATTAGAATGGTCTAATACTGCATGGTTGTTGTTGCTCAGAACTACTTTGGCTATTTTGGGTTTTTTGTTGTTCTAAATGAATTTAAGAACTGATTTTTCAATGTCTATGAAGAATCTTAAAAATAGATGTGTCTCACTGTTGTCGGAAGAATCAACCTGTGTATGTTATTTAGATTCAGTTGATTAATAGTGGTGTTTGTTTCAAATATATGTTTACTAATGTCATTCATTCTTATCTATTCATTATTGGAAAGGGCTTTGAGGTCTCCAGCTGTAAGTGAATTTCTCTAATTCTCTGTTTACTTCTTCCAGATTTTGCATATTTATTTTTTTGCATTCTGCTGATATGTACATATATACTAAGAATTTTATGTATTCTGGGACATCGGATCCATGTATTATTAAGTAATGTTTCTGCTTATCCTTGTTAATTTTTCTTGCTCTGAAGTCTACTTTGGTGCTCCTAGTTTCTTTTCTCCTTCCCCTCTTTTCTGTCTTCTATGGGTTAGTTGAGAATGTTATGTGATTCAATTTTAGTTTCTCTTTTAGCATATCAATTTTTACTTCCTTTCAAACATTTTGGATGATTGTCCTTGGTTTACAATATACATTTACAAGTAATCTGAGTTCATTGTCAAATAACCATATATAACTCCTTGGGAAGTACAGCTACCTTTTACAGTAGTATTCCTAATGAAACTCCCAGCTCTTATACTATTGTCATTCACTTCACTCATCTTTATGCAATAATTACCCAACATGGTCATTATTATTACATTAAGTGGTTATTTATTGTTTCTATTTAGAAAAAGAAAAAAAGAATATTATATTTTGTGGGTAAAATATTCAGTAAAGAAGGAAAGAAAAGAGAAAGGAAAAGAATATCTTTTGTTCCTTCTTGATGTTTGTCCTTTCCTTGAGTAGGTTTGAGTTTATGACTTATTTTCCTTCCCCTTAAAGAACTCCTTTTAATATTTCTAACAGGACATATCTACATATGATTAATTTCTTTAATTTTTATTTATCTGAGAAAATATTCATTTCTCCTTCATTTTAAAGTATAATTTTATTCAAAATAGAATTATAATTTGTTTTTTAATTTCAATACTTTGAATATTTTACATCACTTAATTGTTTACATGATTTTATGAGAAAAATGCTGTAATTGTGTCCTTATTCCTCTACACATAATATTTTCAAAATTTTATCTTTTCTTTAGTTTTTTAAAGTTCAAATATGATATGCTTCGGTATAGATTTGTTGGTAATCGTGTTGCCTAGTGAGTGTTTTCTGAACTTCCTTGATTGTGATTTGAGGTCTATCATTAGTTTTGGAAAATTATCAGTCATGATTACATCAATTTCCTCAGGCCACTTGATATGTTGTTAAGGCTTGGGGGAAGGAAGCATTCCATACTACCCTGATTGTATCCTCACCTTTTAATAAGCCTGTCTCTCTGGGTGTGAGAGTCATAAATAAGTCACCTTAATTTACTTTCATAGCTCGCCCCCATCTTAGCAGGTATAGGAGAAAGACACTAGAGATGGGAGAGGTGAGAGAAATACCCTTCCCCAGGTGAGGTAAGACTCTAAGAAAGCCTTTGCCCCTGCAGAGTAGATATTTATTATGGAGAACATTCTGGCTATATTTCACTGCAAATACTCCTCCCTTCTCCTGCCAGATTCCCTAGGAGATATTTCATATACTCACATCCTAACTATTGCATCTGATGGAAGTTGATTCCATGAACATAACATGGGCCCTCAGGATTCTTTCACTCTTTTTGGTTTCTTCTCAGAGAGCAGGAATTCATCCAACCTACCACTTGAGTCCATGAGTTGATGAGCCCAGGGACTTTTGCTCCAGCTAAACTGATATTGGTTATGATTCTCCCTATCATCAGCTTTCTTCAGACTCTGATGTGATAGATTAACCCCATGATTCCAATTTTCAGAGGAATTCAAGAAATGCCATTGAATTTTAGTTTGACATGCTGAAAAAACTGGTTTGATAACTGCTAAGATCTTTACCTATTGAAGTTGAAGTCAGAAGTCTAGCTTTTTTTTTGACTGGTCTCTGATGAATGAATTGATGTAGTATAAACAATGTGGACTAAAGGCAACATCAAATTTGTAGTTTCGTAGCATGTGTTCTCCCAGTGGCTTTTATAGTGACTATCATTTATGAGTTAAGTGACGTTAATGAAGTTTTTATAAAAAGGGAGACTGTGGTCAAGCATGTTATGAAAATGTCCTATAAATCTCTAGTTTTAAATCATAATATGTGTTTGAATTTTAAAGTGTTTTAAAAATCTTACAAGGATATATGACATTATTTAAATCTAGCATTTTTCAACACTATCCAAAGGAATCTTATTTTTTTCTAGAGTATTTTATATGAAAATTTAGGTTGGGAATGTCTTACCACTTTTCTGGATATATTTTTTCCTGTAAGTAGTGAAACCCAAGATAAAATTCATAAATGTAACTCGTAAAATTTGGGGACTTGCAGCTAGAGATAGAAATATTGATTTTATATTCATAAGAATAAAAGCCTTAAAGTTCTATCATCATAAACTCTTGCTATTAATTTATCTAGATCATCTAAAGTATATTTACATAGGCTGTTTACCTGTTCTTTTGACCAAGTCTTAGATATTGTCATATCTAAGAACCTGAATGTAATTAATTAAAATTAAAATTTGCTTTTTTACTAGATTTCTCAAAGATTTAATATATAAAGAGAAAGAAAAACAACTCAATAACTTTTATATTGCTTTCATGTTGAAAGTTATATCTTCGACAAAGTTAAAAAATACATATTAAATTAATTTCATTTGTTTTTCTTTTGTCTTTGCTTCCAGAGGCAAATATTTACATAGCAAAGAGGGAAAAGAATGCTTTGAGATGACATAAACCCAATCTTCTAGCCCTGAAATACAGCTTGAAGAAGTACACAGCCTCATCTCGAAAAGAGAATGGTAAATGTTGTGTTTTAAAGGGCCAACCATATTTCAGTTATAGAAAGAAATAAAGAATCAACATATCCAAAAATATTAATAAAATTGCTACCAACATAGGAGATGATTGCAGAGTTGCAATAAAAGGGTAGACAACTGCTTCCCAGTTGAAGATGCAGAGAAAAATACAGGTATGAGCAATGGAGTCTTATTTAATAATGAGGAAAATTTGACTTCTGGCCATGATGGAGGTAAGTATGAATGTGAGGAATGGAATCAGTCTAAAGGATCTTGAAGGAGTTAAGAACATGCCATCCCATCCCCAAATATGCCACTCTTACATATTGACCATTTTAACTTAAAGGCACTTGAAAAGTAGCAGGTGCAGGAAGATCACGATGACCTTCATTCAGTTTCTGAAAAGCAGATTAAATTCCCATGGGAAAGATGTCCTCTTCCTATGAGAAGGAAAGGATCATCCTTACCCCAAAGGACAGGATGTTAAAGTGGGGGCAATTTGTGGAAACGAACTTTGGTAAATTCACCTTTATCTTCCTAACCACACTTCATTTAGTTAACTACTTTTGACCAAGTCCCTTTACTTTTTCACAATTTATGATTCTTTGCCTAATTCAGTATATAAGTTTTCAACTTTGTGTCTTTGGGTCTCTGTTTCTTTATGAAGGATTTCATGACATTTAAATCTTGCAATAAATAAATTTGTGTGCGTGTGTGTGTGTGTGTGTGTGTGTGTGTTTCTCTTGAACTTTCTCATGTCAATTTAATTTCCAAGCTCAGCCAAAAAATCCTAAAAAGTAGAGCTAAAATTTTGCCTCCCTTACAGTCTCTATGTGGAAAGTGAATTGCAAGACCTTATGTTGTGGTTCAATAAATTTTCCTTAGTGGCATGATATGCTATGGGACCGTTATCTGAAGATTGTAGGTCTTAAGAAGTCAGCTCCCTGAGTTTTAGTATCATATAAAAACACTGAATTACATGTGGTATATTTATACATTTACTACTCTTGGGACTTTGATTTCTCACGGAGGAAACATTGCATAGTGTTTACAAGAATAGGTTATTGACTCAGACATATCTGGTTCTAAATTATTATTTTATTGCTGTTTGTTTTTGTTACTAACTGTGCAGCCTTGAGCAAGCTCCTGAACTTTCAAAGTCTCATTTTTCTTCTTGTGAAAAAACAAAATTATTAATGGCATATTTTTACCAGATTCTTGTGAAGATTAAATAATTTAATTCATAAAATGCAGCACTTAGCAAAGCGTCTGGCACATTGCAAGAAAACAGTAGTATGAGCACTAATATGATGATCTTCTCTTTAAATTCAATAGCACTAATTCTGAATTCTTTTACCTATTTTCAACTTTGGTCATTACAGACTTAAAAATATGCATTGATTTCTATTTCACTTTTTTCTATTATGAAAGAATATTATAGGGAAAGTAATTTAGTTTCTCCATTGGTCCTCAGGAGACCTATACTTAACAGGGAAAATATTCGGTCTAAATCTGCTTTATATCACCATTACCAAAATTCACCTGGCTTTTTAATTCTTTCTTCCTTGCTTTTTTGCTTTACATTTCAAAACTGTATGAAGACTTATGGCTCCTTTCATCATTATCATATGTTTTAGCTAAGAGTAATTCATGATAATCTGTACATTAGAAATAATTTATGAGTTTTAGAGATGAACATTATCCATAGTAGACTAAGTTATAAATTAGATATGTAGAGAAAGAAAAATATATATGATGAAAAGAAGAGATCTGCTTTAAGCTGATAGCCATTTAAATAGTTACATTTCTTTAAAAAAAAAAGACAGTGACTCTTAGATAATTTAACTTTGGTATTACTGAATGTGATTAATGACATTTTTTGTGGTACTGAGGATTGAACCCAGGGGCATTCTATCTCCAAGCTGCACCCGTAGCCCAATTTTATTTTTATTTTGAAACAGGTTCTCGCTAGGTTGATGAGAGTCTCACTACTTGCTGAACCTGTGAGCCTCCTGTCTCAGTCTCCCAAGTACTGAGATCAAAGGTGTGAACCACCATGCCTGGCTTAATGCCATTTAAATAGATATTTCAGGGTGCTGGGATGTGGCTCAGTGGTAGAGTACTTGTGTAACGTGTGTAAGGCCCTCGGTTCAATCCCCAGTACCACAAAAAGTAAAAATAAAAATAAAAAGGGCTGGGAGTATAGCTCGGAGGTAGAATGTCCTTGGGTTCAACCCCAGTACCACAAACATTTTAAATAGGCTATTTCACTCTAGCTTATAATTGACTTATTTGAGTTTAGAATATTGTAATAAAACATCTTTAATTATATATTAGGTTTTACTTGTTCCTGTAATTTGAATTCTATTCCTTGGGTTATTTGTTTAAATTATCATTAGCATTAGTACAGTTGTCTTGGTGTGTCATTTTCTTTCTTTTATATACTTTTGTTGGTACATTATACTCTCACATCATAATGTAGTTCATAGTGATAGTGATATACAAACACACAGCACTTGCTGAGTTTTTTTCCTGGCTCCCTCCCCACTCCCCCCTTCCCCATACAAGATATTGAGATTGGCATTGATATTCACACATATGTACATAATGTCAGTGGGAGTGTTCATTTTTGTGTAGGTTTAACATTCCCTGCCTCACTGAAGTATTTGAAACTTGAATTCTGTAACTTGTATTTCTCTGGAGGACCTTATAACATGCCTAGAAGTACAGTTCTATGCTACATTAATTATTGTGTACTTGCTGAAGTACAAAGAAATATCTTATTTTTAAAGTTTCTAGCAGTAGATTTCTTAAAACCAAAATGTTATATGCATTTGAAAAAATGGTGTTATGGCGCCGGGCATGGTGGTGCATGCTTGTAATCCCAGTACTTTGGGAGGCGGAGACCGGAGGATCCAGGTTCGCAGCCAGCCTCAGCTTGCTCTCTCTCTCTCTCTCTCTCTCTCTCTCTGTCTCTACTTAGTGAGGCCCTCTGCAACTTCCTGAGACCCGGTTTCAAAATAAAGTATAAAAAATAGGGCCAGGTGTGTAGCGCGGAGGTAGAACGCCCCTGAGTTCAATCCCGGGTACCGAAAAAAAAAATGGTGTTATGTCCAAGACCATTTCTTAAAATATTGGTATAAGTGAAGTGAATGGACTAAAGCTAGCAAAGATGTAGTTCCTGATTAGTCTTTTAATTTCTGCTTCAGATAAAACTTGTTTCACATTTGATTGCCCATTGTAACATTTCAATTCCTTTGTGGTGGTTGTTGTTAAGAGGTTGAACTCAGAGGCATTTCACCTCCTAGCTACACCCCAACCCTATTTTATTTTTTATTCTGAAATAGGGTTTCACTACTTTGCTGAGGGTCAAACTCAGGTGCTGAGGCTGGCTTTTTTTTTTTTTTCTTACCCCCAGCCCTTTTTTTATTTTTTGTTTTGAGACAGGTGTCTCACTGGGTTGGTGAGAATCTCACTACATGGCTGAGGCTATCCTCAAACCTGCGGTCCTCCTCTCTCAACCTTCCAAGTACTGGGATTATAGGTGTGTGCCACTGTGCCCAGCTCCAATAAGATTTTAAATTACTTATCAGCAAATTATCCTAACAGGAATGTAAACCTCATGTTGGGATGGAATATTATATATAAAGAATCATGCATAATCATATCTTCTCTTTTTAACCTTTCTTTTTTTTTTTTCTTTTATGTTTTTATTGGTGCATTGTAGTCTCACTTCACAATGAGTATCAGTTTGGTGTTAACATACATGCACACAGCTCTTGGTGTCCCTCCCCCCCGCCTCCCCCCCGCCTCCCCCCCACATGTAGCACTGAGAATGATGTTGGTATAATCTCACATATACACATTGTTTATGACAGTAATTCCATGGATTCACTA
>PVJS01059967.1:0-11364 GCA_004027185.1 Glis glis
AAAAAAAAAAAAAAAAAAAAAAAAGAGAGAGACTCTGCTTCAAAAATAAAAAGGGCTGGGGGTGCAGCTCAGAGGTAGGATGTCCCTGGGTTCAGTCCCCAGTACCAAAGAGAGAGAGAGAGAGAGATGGGGGAAGCCTGGTGTTAGGGGTCCAAGTAGATCCCCAAGTAGGGAAATCCTGCTCTCACTCCTGAGGCTGGATGAACCAGGAGAGGGAGGCTACAAGAGGCTGTGGACACGGGTCCTGGATTAGGCCCCATGTTGGCCCAAAGCAGCTGAGGGCGGAAGGCAGAGCTCCGGGACAGAGCTGCCAGCTAGGGAGTGTAGAGGACACGCTGTCCAGGAGGCCATGCCCGTCAGTTCACGGCCGATGGTGCGCAATCGTAAACCAAGCCGGGGGTCCCTGTCGGTGGTAGAGCCAAGAGATCTAGCAGGTGTCAGGAACAAGCGCCGGGCTGGCCAGGTCAAGGTGAGTGGTTCAGGAAGGCCGTGAATGAACTGGTGGTCAGCGGTTCATTGCTATGGAAAGTTGGCTGTGCGGCGGGGTGAGGCTTGCCAGCTTAAAGGCACATGGCCCAGGCCAAGCCCCATCGATGTCTAAACACTGGAACAAGACCAGGAACCAGCTGTTCCAGGTCTGGGCACAGAGGGCCAAGAATCCCCAACTGGACTGAGAGCTTGGGATTCTTTCCAGGGGCAAGTGGAGCCCATTGACCAAGGTTCCATTGCAACCCAGACCCATCCCAAACAGAGGTCGGTCAGTGGAGATCCAGGTGGGTGGGTGGTCTAGGAGCCAGCATGTAGTCATCAGGGACTGGCCATGTAACTCAGTGGTAGAGCACTGGCCTAGTACACAAGAGGCTCTGGATTTGATCCCCAGTACTGCAAAAACAAAAGCAGTAGCTGGGCGTGGTGGCGCACACCTGTAATCCCAGGACTTGGGAGGCTGAGACAGGAGGATCCGGGTTCGCGGCCAGCCTCAGCTACTTAGTGAGGCCCTCCGCAACTTCGTGAGACCCGGTTTCAAAATAAAGTATAAAAAATAGGGCCGGGGGTGTAGCGCGGAGGTAGAACGCCCCTGGGTTCAATCCCCGGTAGCGCAAAAAAAAAGTAAATAAATAAAATAAAATAATATAGGGCTGGGGGTATAGCTCAGAGGTAGAATGCCCTGGGTTCAATCCCCAGTATTACAAAAAATAAACAAACAAAAATAGTAATTATTACTAGAAAACTGAGATGCAAGACTGGGAACTATTGTACAGAGAGTTTGTCCATCCATCCAATCAATCGATCTTCCTTCCTTCCTTCTTTCCTTCCTTCTTTCCTTCCTTCCTTCCTTCCTTCCTTCCTTCCTTTCTTGCATTGAGCAGGTGGAGGGATAAAACAGTGTCCCTGTATTGGGGACACTAACCTAAGACCCCGGTCCCTGGCACCAAAGTTCTGTAGCCTGAGCAGGCCCAGGTATAACTCATTGCTGGGTCTTTGATGTCATGGACCACTTTTTTTGTGTGTGTGTGGTACTGGGAATTGAACTCAAGGGAATTCTACCTCTGAGCTACACCCCCAGACCTTTTTTTTGTGTGTGTGGGACCAGGGATTGAACCCAGGGGCGTTTTACCTCCGAGCTACACCCCCGGCCCTATTTTTTATTCTTTATTTTGAAACGGTCTCACTAAGTTGCGGAGGGCCTCACTAAGTAGCTGAGGCTGGCCGCGAACCCAGATCCTCCTGTCTCCGCCTCCCAAGTACTGGGATTACAAGTGTGCACCACCACGCCTGGCACCCCCCCAGACCTTTTTTTATATTGTGTTTTTGAAACAGGGTCTTGCTATATTGCTGAGAGTCTCACTATATTGCTGAGGTTGTCCTCGAACCTACGATCCTCCTGTCTCAGCCTCCCAAGTACTGGGATTATAGTTTTGCACCACCACGCCTGGCTCATGGACTACTTTTTAGCTCTCTAAATAGCACCATGACAGGTCAGAAAGTCTAGGTCAACTGTGAGCCTAGGTAGGGTTTATATTAGACCCAGTTGCATGGATTGGAACTAATAAACAGGATGCCAGGTACCCATGCCTGCGCGTGAACACACACACACACACACACACACACACACACACAGAGGCTTCAAATATCAGCCTAGCTGACCCTCCCAATATAGACAACTCTTGACTGCCAATGTACGGATTATCTCCCCAATGACTCCACCACCTAGCACACCTCCGCCCACCATCACTCGGTCGGCTCAAATTAATTTCTATGTTAGTCAAAGAAGAACAGACTTAGGAAGGTAAATTTGCGGAATTCAAACCACAGACTGAATGTCAAAATCAAATAGAAATTGTTATTGATTGGCACAGATAGCAAGGGGCGTCTGTGGGATCCCTCGCTCGCGAAGTCACCTGCTCAGCGAATGTTGCTGCGTGGAGGGCTGGGTGGCGAGAAGGGGCCACAGCTCCTTGGAGTTTTAATTCCCCTGCCTAGTCAGCCTTCTACCTTATCCTGAGCAGCAGGGAGACAAAGGGAGAGGGTTGCAAAAATAAGAGCTCATCAGCCAGGCGTGGTGGCACACACTTGTAATCCCAGTACTTGGGAGGCTGAGACAGGAGGATCGCAGGTTCAAGGACAGCCTCGGCAACTTAGTGAGACTCTCAGCAACTTAGTGAGACCCTGTTTGAAAATAAAAGTGCTGAGGATGTAGCTCAGAGATAGAATGCCCCTGGCTTCAATCCCCAGTACAAAAACAAACAAACAAAAAACAATTTTTTTTTTTTACGGTACTGGCAATTGAACACAGGGGCATTCTACCTCCGAGATACACCCCCGGCCCTATTTTTTATTCTTTATTTTGAAACAGGGTCTCACTAAGTTGCAGAGGGCCTCACTAAGTAGCTGAGGCTGGTGGCAAACCCAGATCCTCCTGTCTCAGCCTCCCCAGTACCGGGATCACAAGCGTGCGCCACCACACCCGGCTCAAAAAAAGATATTGTCATAAATCCCTGGCTGCTCTAGATGGCGCAGAGACTTCTGTGTGTGGTAACTGGCGGCCGTTCCACCTCCTCTCCTGCCGGTGGGAGCAGGCAGGAGAAGCAGCCTGGCAGGGATGGACATGCAGGGTGGCTTCTAGCTTTCTCTGGAGCATTTGAGGGGTGTGGCTTCATCTTATCCTGCTCACATCCCTGTGGACTTCTTTCTTTCATCTCCATTTTTGGGGGCAAAAGCTCAAGCCCAGAACGCTTCAGCGAAGCCACATTGCACAGCAACTGAAGCTCGGAGCTTCCCCGCATGGTCATTATGGGTTCATGAGAAAAGCCGGGAGCCCGGCGGGCCTTTCTTTCTTTTTGGGGGTGGTGGTGGTGCTGGGGATTGAACCCAGAGGACTTCTACCTCCAAGCTACACCCAGAGTCTTATTTATTTTATTTTTTTGGTGGTAATACCGGGGATTGAACCCAGGGGCATTCTAATTCCAAGCTACACCCCCATTCCTACTTTATTTTTATTTTGAAACAGGGTCTCACTAGGTTGCTGAGTGTCTCCCTATTTGCTGAGGCTGTCCTTGAACCTTCGATCCTCCTGTTTCAGCCTCCCAAACGCTGGGATTACAGGCGTGTGCCACCACACCCAGCTTGAGTTCAAATTATTTGACACAGTTCAGAAGCCCCCGACTGCTGGCTGGCTGGCTGGCTGGATGGATGGATGGATGGATGGATGGATGGATGTATGGATGCATGGATGCATGGATGCATGGACTGATTATGAACCATTTACATAGGGCAAGATGTCTATTGCATTTGGGGTAATGAAGTTTGGACTGCAGAGAGTCAGTCAATACTCCCGGGAATAAGGACATGCCTGCGAATTCGAGACATTGCTAACTAACACATCAACTCATGGGATACAAACAGCTATTGACCAAGCATCCTCCCTGGCTCAGGTGCCAAGCCGGATCTTCTTGTTTAGTCCTTCCACAGGCTGATGCTGGGGACATTCTACCTTTTAGTGATCTGATATGACAGACGTGGGAGAATTGGGAGGGGGACAGAAAAGACTTGGGCTGCAGGGCGTGGTGGCGCACACTTGTAATCCCAGTACTTGAGAGGCTGAGACAGGAGGATCGCAGGTTCACAGCCAGCCTCAGTTCGCGGCCCTCTGCCACTTAGTGAGACCCTGTTTCAAAATAAAGAATAAAAAATAGGGCTGGGGGTGTATCTCAGAGGTAGAATGCCCCTGGGTTCAATCTCTAGTACCACCAAAAAAAAAAAAAAAAGACTTGGGCTAGAGAAGAAGGAGGCCCTGGGAAAAGGGGTGACACACACCTGTAATCCCAGTACTTGGGAGGCTGAGACAGGAGGATCGCAGGTTCCAGTCCTTCAGCAACTTAGCTAGACCATGTTTCAAAATAAAAAATACAATAGGGCTGGGGTGTAGCTCAGAATAGAACATCTCTGGGTTCAATCTCCAGTACATAATAAATAAATAAATAAGTAAATAAGTAATCTGAGTGATGTTGGAAATCTTTTTTTTTTCCTTTGGTGGTACTGGGGATTGAACCCAGGGGTGTTCTACCTCTGAGTTACACCCCAGCCCTATTTTTTATTCCTTATTTTGAAACAGGGTCTCACTAAGTTGCGGAGGCCTCACTAAGTAGCTGAGGCTGACCACGAACCCGGATCCTCCGATCTCAGCCTCCCAAGTACTGGGATTACAAGCGTGCGCCACCACGCCGGGCTCTGAGTGATGTTGGAAATCTAACGGTGTGGGGAGGGAATAGATAGGGGAAGCAGGAGCTCGGAGATTTCTGGAAAACGGTGGGCATGGAGGTGGAGCTATAAGGACACAGCCCGGCCCCCAGGCTTTCCTTGAGCGGGGGCTCTGGGTCACATCTGAGGCATCCGCTGTCCGATATCTGTTTTTATTTGCCCGCATGGTTAATTATTGTAGCTGTTGTCTGATAAGGCAACCGCCCTCCTGCCCAGCGAGCCAGGGTCATCTGCAGTTTTATAGCCTGCCGCTCAGCCATGGAGCAGATAAGTCACTCGATGGTGGCTGCTTGGCCAGTAATTAAAAACTCTGCTGAGAAATATGAGCAAGAAGTGGGAAATACCGATGAGACCAAAGAGAGGGGGAGCGGAAGTGGTAACTGGAGACGGTCCAGTGGCCCCAAGTCCCCAGAGCCAGCTGGCTTAGCAACCCCACTCCAGGAACATATGAACCCCAGAGGTGGGCTTCTGTGCCGGGAGCTCTGACACAGCCTCCCAACAGCCCCGCATGGTCGGTATTAGCCCATCTGCCACGGGAGGAAACAGCTTCAAAGAGAAGCGGAGCCGGGCGTGGTGGCGCTCACTTGTAATCCCAGTACTCGGGAGGCTGAGACAGGAGGATCCAGGTTCGTGGCCAGCCTCAGCTACTTAGTGAGGTCCTGTTTTGAAATAAAAAATAAAACTGAGCTGGGGTGTAACTAAGAGGTAGAATGTCTCTGGGTTGAGTCCCCAGTACCACACACACACAAAAAAATGATGCCAACCAGCAACTTCTTTTTTTTTTTTTTTGCCGTACTGGGGATTGAACCAGGGGCATTCTACCTCCGAGCTACACCCCCAGCCCTATTTTTTTGTTCTTTATTTTGAATCAGGGTCTCACTGAGTTGCGGGGGCCTCACTAAGTAGCTAACGCTGGCCATGAACCTGTATCCTCCTGTCTCAGCCTCCCAAGTACTGGGATTACAAGTGTGTGCCACCACGCCCGACCAACCAGCAACTTCTGAACGTATAGGTTTCTTGCAACTTCACCAGCACTTGGTGATATCGGTTTAAATTTTATGCTAATTTAGCAGGCACAGAATGATATCTTGTGTTCATTTCCATTTCTGATTGTTCTCAAAGCAGGCGATCTTTTCCGCATGTGTGACGGCTCTTTGTTGAATAATTTTAGAGCATCTTCATATTAGAATCGCCCGAAAAGAAGGGACCCGAGCCCCTTCCTAGTGCAAAGGTGAGCGCCCCGCAGTTCAGGTACAGACCCCCCCCGCCCCGGGGGGGGGTCTCTGCGGCATTCATATGACAGAGAGGAGCCCGGGGAGGCCTTATCGCTCTGCAGCAGCAGAAAGGACTGGAAAGTAGGTCGAGGAACTAATCCTGCTGGTTCCAGTAATTAGAGTAGACAATGGGGTCGAAAGTTCAGGCTGAGCCAGGGAATGCTGCCCCAGTGTCTCTTGCAAGGCCACACGGGCGGGCGGCCCTGGGCAGGGCGCTCTTGTCCCTCCCCTCTTCTCTTCTGGCTCAGCCAGACATGTTTGGGACATGTTTGGCTTCTTGTCCCACGGGAAGTCAGATGGTCCCAGAGCTGGAGCCCATCCCACCAAGAAACCTTTTCCCTCCTGAAGGGAACCCCGGCTCCTCTTCCTCCTGGATTCCAGCAACAGGTGACACCTGAGTTCCCCACCCCGGGTGAGTCCCATTCCACATGAGGCTCGGCTTTCACGTCCAGCTCAGGTGTGCACGGAACTCTTGATTTCACACATTCGATGCCTCAAAATGAGGAACAGATGGTGGTGCACGCCTGTCATCCCAGTACTTGGGAGGCTGAGACAGGAGGACTGCAGGTTTGAGGCCAGCCTCAGCAAATTAGGGAGACTCTCAGCAACCTAACGAGACCCTGTTTCCAAATAAAAAAAATTTTAAAAGGGCTGGGGGGCCGGGTGTGGTGGCGCACGCTTGTAATCCCAGTACTTGGGAGGCTGAGACCGGAGGATCTGGGTTCGCGGCCAACCTCAGCTACTTAGCGAGGCCCTCCGCAACTTAGTGAGACCCTGTTTCAAAATAAAGAATAAAAAATAGGGCTGAGGGTGTATATCGGAGGTAGAATGCCCCTGGTTCCATCCCCAGTATAAATAAATAAATAAATATCAAAATCTCTCAGAAACCAATACAGGAGGTAGAGGAAGGACCAAGAACCTCCTGAGACGTGATGCACAAGGGGAGTGAGAAATGGGAAGCACCCCGGGGCTGCGATAGAAGAAGCCTTTCAGAGCCGGGCGTGGTGGCGCACGCTTGTAATCCCAATACTTTGGGAGGCGGAGACCAGAGGATCCGGGTTCGCGGCCAGCCTCAGCTCTCTCTCTCTCTCCCTCTCTGTCTCTCTGTCTGTCTCTCTCTCTCTCTCTCTCTACTTAGTGAGGCCCTCCGCAACTTCGTGAGACCCGGTTTCAAAATAAAGTATAAAAAAATAGGGCTGGGGGTGTAGCACGGAGGTAGAACGCCCCTGGGTTCAATCCCAGGTACTGCAAAAAAAAAAAAAAGAAGCCTTTCAGGAATGAGATCTGCAGGCAGGCAGGCAGGCAGGCATCCCTCCTGCTCCATAGGATTCAGGGACAGATAGCCATTGCTTTAATGCGCATGGGATGTGGACTGATTTGGATCAAGCATCCACTAACCATCCACCAGAAACACAGCCTCCCCCTGAGAACCACACCAACACCCGCCGGCTGCTTCCCATCCTGTGTGGAGATTCCAGCTTCCCATCCAGTCATCAGAAATCAGTTGATAAAGACTCATTAATTAAGCTTAACAAGCTGTGTGGCTGCCAGTTAAGAGATGCTGAGGAGCCGGGCGTGGTGGCACACGCCTGTAATCCCAGTACTTGGGAGGCTGAGACAGGAGGATCACAGGTTCAAGGACAGCCTCAGCTACTTAGTGGGGCCCTCAGCAACTTAGTGAGACTTTGTTTCAAAATAAAAAATAAAAGAGGGCTGGGGGTGTAGGTCAGAGGTAGAATGCCCCTGGGTTCAATCCCCAGTACCACAAAAAAACAAAAAGAAGGAAGGAAAGAAGGAAGGAAGGAAGGAAGGAAGGAAGGAAGGAAGGAAGGAGGGAGGGAGGAGGGAGGGAGGAAGGAAGGAAGGAAGGAAGGAAGGAAGGGAGGAAGGAGAGAGAAAGAAGAAAGAAGAAAGAAGAAAGAAAGATAGAAAGAAAGAAACAAAGAGAGAGAGAGAGAGCTGCTGAGGGGTTCCTACCTCTGGGTGCTGGAGTGGCAGCCCACAGATGGAGGTGCGGGAGAAGACTGGCCTTGTCCGTGTATCCAGGGAGCCCGGCTTGGTCCACACTGGCGTTTGCTTCCTGGGATCTGAGCTGGAATGGGCAAGCACTATGGTTTGTATCTGGAATAATCCAGGGCCATGTGTTGAAGGCGCAGTCCCAGCCGGGCGTGGTGGCACACGCCTGTAATCCCAGGACTTGGGAGGCTGAGACAGGCTTGCAGGTTCAAGGCTAGTCTCAGCAACTTAGCAAGGCCTTCTGCAACTTAGTGAGACCCTGTTTAAAATCAGAAAAAATAAAGTAAGGCTGGGGCATGTAGCTCAAAGGTAGAATTCCCCTTGGGTTTAATCCCTAGTACCACACACACACTAAAAGGACTGGGTCCCAGCTTGGTGCTTTTGGGGTGGTGGGACCTCTTTTTTTTTATTGGTGCATTGTAATAATACATCATGATGCAGTTCAGGGTGATAGAGGCACACATGCACACAGTACTTTTTGAGCCCTCCCCCAGCTCCCACCCCACTCCCTCACCCTCCCCACCTTTCCATGCTCAGCACAGTGATTGGCTTTGATGAGTTTGAGTGTGTAAATCATGTCCACTGAAGTTTTTTTTTTTTTTTTTGCGGTACCGGGGATTGAACCCAGGGCATTCTACCTCCGCGCTACACCCCCAGCCCTGTTTTTTATTCTTTATTTTGAAACAGGGTCTCACTAAGTTGTGGAAGATCTCACTAAGTAGCTGAGGCTGGCCGCGAACCCAGATCCTCCGGTCTCTACCTCCCAAAGTACTGGGATTACAAGCGTGCGCCACCACGCCCGGCTTCCATTGAAGAATTTCCCTCTTCAAGTCTCCCTCAGTTAGGTCTCTCCTTCGAAGACTCCACTAAGGTTTCTCCTTCTTTGTCTGGAGTCCCTTCTGCATCCCAGTTTCTCCCTAGCTTCCTCTTAGAAAGGAGAACATCTGCCCTTTCATTTTTTGTGACTGACTAATCTCGCTTAGCATATTATTCTCCAATTCCATCCATTTCCCTGCAAATGACATAATTTTGTTCTTCTTTTTGGCTGAGTAGAATTCCATTGTGTGTATATCTCATAATTTTGTAATCCATTCATCTATTGATGGACATCTTGGCTGGTTCCATAGTTTGGCAATTATGAATTGTGCTGCTATAAGTATAGATGTGGATGCATTACTCTGGTAGTCTGGTTTCAATTCTTCTGACTAGATACCCAGGAGTGGTATAGCTGGGACATATGGTAGGCTCATTCCCATTCTTCTGAGGACCCCTCCATGCTGTTTTCCAAAGTGGTTGCACTAGCAATTGTGGTGGAACCTTTAAGAGGTGGAGCCTAGCGGGAGGCCTTCAGTCATTGGGGGTGTGGCCTGGGAGGGGATTGTCGAACCCTGGTCTCTTCCTCTCCCTTTCCTTCCTGGCCACACAGGTCCAAAGCAACAAAACCAATCAGCCATGGACTATAACCTCCGGAACTATGAGTCAAAAAAATCTTATTTATTTATTTATTCATTCATTCATTCATTTAGAGATAGAGATAGATAGAGATAGATAGAGAGAGAGAGAGAGAGAGAGAGTGTATGTGTGTGTGTGTGTTACTGGGGATTGAACCCAGGGGCATTCTACTTCCAAGCCACACCCCCTCCCAGCCTATTTTTAAATTATTTTTGTTTTTCTTTGAAACACGATTATCTCTAAGTTGCTGAGAATTTCGGTAAGTTGCCGAGGCTGGTCTCGAGCCTGCGATAATCCCGTCTCGGCCTCTGAAGTACTGGGATTGCAATCATTCGCTGTCACCCTCGGGTAACCTTTTCTCTTTATAAGTTGATTGTCTCAGGCATTTGCTACAGTAATGGAAAACTGACTGTCACGGCGAGTCTGATATCCCCAGTGGCTCAGAGTGGGGTGAGCCAGAGGAGAGCAAGCCAAGGTCCTTTGAGAGGCGGATGGTCAGGGAGAGGAAGCTGAGTTGCTTCACTAGGGGCGTGAGTCCAAGCTCAAAGGGCTGGAAAGAGGGAGCGTGAGAACAGAGGGAGGTCATGCTGACCTTCTTTGGGTTCCTTAAGAACACCCAGGGCTATCCTGGTTCTAATCTTTGCACACATGGTTCACTGACCTGGAATGTTCTCCCCCGATTCTTTGCATGGCTGGTTATTTTTCATACTCAAGGCCTCTGCTTCGTTGTCCCTTTTGTAATAAGCCCTTCAACAGTGGAAACCACAAATTTTACTTGCCCAACAAAATCCATACTGATTTTTTGGTAACTACCATTTTCGCTGTATTAGTCAGCTTTGCTGTAGTAACAAACAACCCCAGACTTCCAACCACAAACATTCATTTTTATGTTTGCTGCATGTCAGCTGCTCTAGCTCTGCTCCATGTGTCTCTCATTCTGGGATACAGGCTCCAGGAGAAGCCCTAACTGGAACATATTGCCCTTACAGTAGGTGGAAAACAGCAGGGGACAAATTGAATCATGTGGCCAGGCATAGTGGCATAAGCGTGAAGCCTGGGCAACTTAGTGAGACCTTATCTCAAATTTTAAAAATATTTTTAGCCAGGCGTGGTGGCGCACGCTTGTAATCCCAGTACTTTGGGAGGCGGAGACCAGAGGGTCCGGGTTCACGGCCAGCCTCAGCTCTCTCGCTCTCTCTCCCTGTCTCTCTCTTTCTCTCTCTCTCCCCTTAGTGAGGCCCTCCACAACTTCGTGAGACCCAGTTTCAAAATAAAGTATAAAAAATAGGGCCGGGGGCGTAGCGCGGAGGTAGAACGCCCCTGCGTTCAATCCCCGGTACCGCAAAAAAAAAAAAAAAATATATATATATATATATATATATATTTTTTTTTTTTAAAGAGGGCTGGGGATGTAGCTCAGTGGTAGAGCACCCCTAGGTTCAAACCCCAGTCGTGCAGAAAAGATACCCCTCAACCACCCTTCCTCAACCCGGACCTAGTCTAAGGCCTCCATGTCATGAAAGAAAACAACACAGCGAAGGAGTCACGATCCTGGCTCCAGCAGCACAAATCCCAGCTCTGCCCCAACAGCTCTGCCCCTGGGCAACTGACTTCCCTCTTCTGAACTGTAGTTTTCACCCATGTCAGAAGGGGTTGAAAAGGCCTGGCGTGGTGGCGCACGCTTGTAATCCCAGTACTTGGGAGGCTGAGACAGGAGGATCTGGGTTCGCGGCCAGCCTCAGCTACTTAGTGAGGCCCTCAGCTACTTAATGAGACCCTGTTTCAAAATAAAAAAAGAGCCAGGCGTGGTGGCACATGCTTGTAATCCCAATACTTTGGGAGGCGGAGACCGGAGGATCCG
>PVJS01059968.1:0-11364 GCA_004027185.1 Glis glis
CTGGCCCTATTTTTTATACTTTATTTTGAAACCGGGTCTCACGAAGTTGTGGAGGGCCTCACTAGGTAGAGAGAGAGAGAGAGAGAGAGAGACAGGGAGAGAGAGAAACAGAGAGAGAGAGAGAGAGAGAGAGTGAGAGAGAGAGAGAGAGGGGGCTGAGGCTGGCCGCGAACCAGGATCCTCTGGTCTCCTCCTCCCAAAGTACTGGGATTACAAGCGTGCGCCACCACGCCCGGCCTATATTTTTTTATTTTTTATTTTTGCGGTACCGGGGATTGAACGCAGGGGCGTCCTACCTCCGCACTACACCCCTGGCCCTATTTTTTATGCTTTATCTTTGAAACCAGATCTCACGAAGTTGCGGAGGGCCTCACTAGGGAGGGAGGGAGGGAGGGAGGGAGAGAGAGAGAGTGAGAGAGAGAAGAGAGGGGAGAGAGAGAGAGAAGAGAGGGGAGAGAGGGAGAGAGAGAGAAAGAGAGAGAGAGATCGCGCGTGCATGCGCGCTGAGGTTGGCTGCGAACCCGGATCCTCCGGTCTCCACCTCCCAAAGTACTGGGATTACAAGCGTGTGCCACCACGCACGGCTCCGGCCTCTATTTTTTATTCTTTACTTTGAAACAGGGTCTCGCTAAGTTGCAGAGGGCCTCACTAAGTAGCTGAGGCTGGCCGCGAACCCAGATCCTCAGGTCTCAGCCTCCCAAGTACTGGGATTATAAGTGTGCACCACCTCGCCCAGCTCCCAGCCCTATTTTTTATTCTTTATTTTGAAACAGGGTCTCACTGTTGCGGAAGGCCTCACTAAGTAGTTGAGGCTGGCCACAAACCTGCGATCCTCCTGTCTCAGCCTCCCAAGTACTGGGATTACAAGCGTGTGCCACCATGCCTGGCTGCCCTTTTTACTTTTTATTTTGAGACAGGGTCTTGCTAAGTTGCCCAGGCTAGCTTCAAACTTGCAATCCTTCTGCCTCAGTCTCCTTAGTCACTGGGATTACAGGCATGAACCACCTTATTTGGCAAGCTATTTTTACTTTATTTTTTTACTTTTTTTGGCGGTACCGGGGATTAAACCCAGGGGCATTCTACCTCTGAGCTACACCCCAGTCCTATTTTTTATTCTTTACTTTGAAACAGGGTCTCACTAAGTTGTAGAGGGTCTCACTAAGTAGCCGAGGCTGGCTGCAAACCCGGATCCTCTTGTCTTAGCCTCCCAAGTACCAAGTACTGGGGTTACAAGTGTGTGCCACCAGGGCCAGCTCTATTTTTATTTTTTTTAAAAATTTTTTTATTTTTTTTGTGGTACCGGGGATTGAACCCAGGGCATTGTACCTCCGAGCTCCACCCTCAGCCCTATTTTTTATTCTTTATTTTGAAACAGGGTGTCACTACGTTGCGGAGGGCCTCACTAAGTAGCTGAGGCTGGCTGTGAACCCGGATCCTCTGGTCTCAGCCTCCCAAGTACTGGGATTACAAGCTTGCGCCACCATGCCTGGCTGTATTTTACTTTAAATAGTGGCAATAATGGGTTAGATATTTGAGAGTGTAAAGATAAAAGAGAGCGCGAGGAAATGGACAGAGATGGCAGCTCAGGCTTGGAGGATCTTAATTCATCATTCTAAGGATTTTTCAGCTTTAAAAACAATTCTGCTTAGAGAAGGTCATGGATTCTACAACAGGAACAGCTGGCACATTTACTGGAAAATGATATAATATAGACAGACTCTTAGGTTGCTGACCATCAACAGCCCATGGCCACTAAAGGGACTTATGCCCTTCTAAAATTGTAAACGGAGTCTTAATAATTTATATAGGTAACATCCACCTTACCCACACTTAGCACTGATAAGTGGTTTCCACAATCAAACTGTGACTGTTGACAGGGTGCGGGTCTTTAAAGTGAGTACAGCTCCCAAGGCTGCATTGCTCCTGGCCAAACCATGAGTGCAGAACGGCTGTGCACCACGCACAGTGGGCAGGAGCTGGATGCCAGCCAGTGGCCACGGTGACAAGCCCGGGACCCCAGAGCCTCCCTGCAAGCACCCCGTGCGACGGCCCTGCCACGCCCTGCTGGAGGTACCTTCTCTGCATACTTTTCCCGCTTGCGTTTGCGCTCCTTCACTCTGTTGCTTTCCTCCTGCTGGCGCTTTTCTTCCTGCCGCAGTCTCACTACCCAGGAGAAAAAATAAAG
Source organism: Glis glis (assembly GCA_004027185.1). Lineage (NCBI taxonomy): Eukaryota > Metazoa > Chordata > Mammalia > Rodentia > Gliridae > Glis > Glis glis. The sequence continues at coordinate 2,186 of PVJS01059968.1, forward strand.
AAAACAAAGAACCCCACAGATAAAGTAACTGTAGCAATTATAATCCTCATTCTCTGAAATTAAGGGGGACATATCCTTTGATATGTACGTTCCAAGGTATGACTTCAGTCTAAGGCAAATAACTGGTGGCTTTTTTTTTGGTGGTACTAGGGATTGACCCCAGGGGCATTCTACCAGCCACATCCCCAGCCCTATTTTATTCTTTATTTTGAAACAGGGTCTCACTAAGTTGTGGAGGGCCTCACTAAGTAGCTGAGGCTGGCCATGAACCTGCGATACTCCTGTCTCAGCCTCCCAAGTAGTGGGATTACAAGCGTGTGCCACCACGCCTGGCTAACTGGTGGCTTTCTAACTCAGAGAAAGGAGGGTTCTTTTGGGTTCAAACCATGCTTCTATTTAATTATTATGGGCCTTTCCTTGCCTTCCACTTGTCCTTTCTTTTTGATATGTTAATATTTCTGCATTACACTAATCAACAGTTTTTCTCTTTCTTTCTTCTTTTTCTTTCTCTCTCTCTCTCTCTCTCTCTCTCTCTCTCTTTCTTTCTTTTTTTGTGGTACTGGGGATTGAACCCAAGGGTATTCTACCTCTCAGCAATGCCCCCAGTCCTATTTTATTTTTTATTTTGAAACAGGGTTTCACTAAATTGTGGAGGGCTTCCCTAAGTTGCTGAGGCTGGCTGCAACCTGTGATCCTCTTATCTCAGCCTCCCAAGGACTGGGATTACAGGCCTGCGCCACCATGCCCAGCTCAACCAACGTACATATGTATGTACACACGCACGCACACACACATGTATGTATTTATTTATTTGGTGGTACTGGGGATTGAACCCAGGGGCATTCTACCTCTGAGCTACACCCTCAGCCCTATTTTTTATTCTTATTTTCATTTTTTTTTTTTTTTACGGTACCAGGGATTGAACCCAGAGGCATTCCACCTCCGAGCTACACCCCCAGCCCTATTTTTTATACTTTATTTTGAAACCGGGTCTCACGAAGTTGCAGAGGGCCTCACTTAAGTAGCTAGGCTGGCCGCAAACCCAGATCCTCTGTCTCCGCCTCCCAAGTACTGGGATCACAAGTGTGCGCCACCACGCTTAGCCTCCAGCCCTATTTTTTCTTTATTTTTTTATTTTTTATTTTTTTGGCACTGGAGATTGAACCCAGGGGCATTCTACATCTGAGCTACACCCCAGCCCTAGTTTTTATTCTTTATTTTGAAACACAGTCTCACTAACTTGCGGAGACCTCACTAAGTAGCTGAGGCTGGCCATGAACCCGGATCCTCTGGTCTCAGCCTCCCAAGTACTGGGATTACAAGCGTGCGCCACCACACCCGGCTTATTATTTTCATTTTGAAACAAGGTCTTGCTAGGTTGATGAGATTGCTGAGGCTGCCCTTGAACCTGCCACCCTCCTCTCTCAGCCTCCCAAGTACTAGGATTACAGGCATGTTCTACCGTGCTAACAAACAGTTTTTAGAAGGTGCTCACAAATGTGAGCTTATTTTCTGAAGGGGTAGCTACTGAAGTCCTCAGAAGCTCACAAGATAACTCTGAAAGCCAATGTTCTCAAAAGCTGGAGACACACAGCTTTTGGGTTTATATGGTTATAGCAGTGTGCTTCTTTAACCTCTCTACAAAAATATTAATCTGGCAAAAGAGTAAACTCATTATTGTTGAGGAGTCAGTCTTCTTCCTTGTATAAACTAAGAGTGTATCTGGAATCATATTTATTTTTAAAAATAGCTGGGCATGGTGGCGCACGCTTGTAATCCCAGTACTTGGGAGGCTGAGACAGGAGGATTGCAGGTTCGCGGCCAGCCTCAGCAACTTGTGAGGCCCTCTGCAACTTAGTGAGACACCCTTTTTCAAAATAAATAAAAAATAGGGCTGGAGGTGGAGCTCAGAGGTAGAATGCCTCTCTGGGTTCAATCCCTAGAACCGCCAAAAATAAAAAATAAAAAAAGAAATAAAGCCAGGTATAGTGGCGCACACCTGTAATCCTAGTACTTGGGAGGCTGAGACAGGAGGATTGCAGGTTTGAGGACAGTATTGGCAAGTAGTGAGACTCTCATCAACCTAGTGAGACTGTTTCAAAATAAAAATAATATAAGACTGGGGGTGTAGCTCAGAGGTAGAATGTCCCTGGGTTCAATCCCGAGTGCCACAAAATAACCCCCCAAAAAACATACTTTTAAAATACATACACATTTTGCCTTGCACTCCACAAAACATCCTCATTTGGGTCTTAATATAAAAGTGTTTCACTGAGCATGGTGGCGCACACTTGTAATCCCAGTACTTGGGAGGCTGAGACAGGAGGATCGCAGGTTCAAGGACAGCCTCACCAAGTAGTGAGACTCATCAACCTAGTGAGACCCTGTTTCAAAAAAAAAAAAAAAAAGGGGGTGGATGTGTAGTTCGGAGGTAGAATGCCCTTGGGCTCAATCCCCAGTACCACAAAAATTAAAAAAAAAAAAATAAACAAGAGTGTTTCTTCCCAATAGAGCCTTTGGCTGTGTCTAGCCTTGGCATACATGCAAGTGCTTCATCCATTCTCAGATGTGTGGGGCTGGAGAGGAGAGGGCATGAAGTAGTTGGATTACGTACGTTTCTTCTCCAACTCTTCATCGTCTAGAAGAAGACTAACCACTTCTTTGGGCTTCAAGGTATCTGGTTTGAAGTTTCCACCTGAAATCACCATCCGCTGAATCTACATAAAGCAAATCAGAACATCATCTCCACGCATCTATTCCCTCCCAGCAAACACCCGGAAAGGAGTAAACAACTTTCTTATTCAGCTCCTCAGGTGAGGCCTATGGTTTTCCTATTTTTTTCTTGTTCACCTGACTGGCTCTTCTAGATTGTTTGCTCAACAGAAAGGACATTTCAAACTTCTTTGCTTGGGACTGTTAATTTGTAGCTAGAAAACCCAGTAATACTGAAATCAGGATGGAAAAAAATCAGAATGAATCTTTTGGAAAGTAGCAAATTCGGCAAATAACTCAGGCAGGTAAGCTGAGAGTACTAGGATGAGGACTCAATAATGTCACCCTTTCTTCTAAATATGACAGTGTGTCAAACATGAAGGCCCTTACTGGTGTGAATCTGCACCTGAGCAATAGCCAAGACTTCTACTGGATAGGTCTTGATTTTATTTTCTATGCAGAAGAAATTTCAATTTCTTAGTCTGAAACAATCTAACTCCAGTCAATGTGGTTGACTTCCTGTTCCTGCGCCAGCACAGTCATCTTTCCCTTGTGCTTACCTCACTCTTCTCCTTGGCTCTCTGCAGGATGCGCTCCTCAATGGTGCCTTTACAGATGAGCCGGTACACAGTAACCTGCTTTGTCTGCCCCAAGCGGTGGGCCCTATCCATGGCCTGCTGGTCTACCGTGGGGTTCCAGTCACTATCATAGAATATCACCTGCACAGGCAAGACAAGAATACAGCAAACACTGAGGCACCCTCACAGCAGGACCAGAAATCCCAAAAGCAACTCAGCCACTCATCTGCTTGCAATGGTTTGGTGTCAGCAGGGTCAGATTTCCTTCTATGATATTAGGATGAGAAGACTGTATCTTCTCATAAGACCAAGCCAATCCTTCATTTGCTATGGGCAAAAGAGACATGCTCCTGGCTTTTGCAGTTTTCATTTCAAAAGAAGGAAAAAGCCAGGTGTCCCACCACTCAGGAGGCTGAGGGACCCTGTCTCTTAAAAAAGCAGGGAAGGGATGTAGCTCAGCGGTAGAGCACTTGCCTAGCATGTGAGGCCCTGTGTTCAATCCCAGTACTGCCAAAATAAATAAACAAATACAATAGTAAAATATATATTAGTAATTAATTTAGTAGTTAATTGTTAACATTTAGTGCTTAGTATGTTTTGCAGTACTGGGGATTGAACCCAGGTGCATTCTACCTCCGAGCTACACCCTCAGCCCCTATTTTTTCTTCTTTATTTTGAAACAGGGTCTCACTAAGTTGCGGAGGCCTCACTAAGTAGCTGAGGCTGGCTGTGAACCTGTGATCCTCCCGTCTCAGCCTCCTAAGTGCTGGAATTACAAGCATGCACCACCACGCCAGGCTAGTGCTTAATATGTTAATATCATTAATAGTTAATCCTTAGTGCAATTACTGTTGTAAGTACATCAACTCATTTAAATCCCACAATCGCTATAACCTGGGTACTATTAAGACCTCTATTTTAGCCCTGGGTTCAATCCTAAGCACCATGAAAAACTCAAAACTCCATTTTATAAATTAGGAGACCAAGGCACAGAGGAATTAGAGAATCTGAAGATCACATAGCCTAAGTAAGCGGTGGGCCTGGGTGTGAGGGATGGGAAAGCCTTCTCTTAAGCACCGCAGCTCCCTTGGAAAGAGAGAGGCATGGCTTTCTTGTGCTCTCATCAATAGGGTCATTTCGTGTCCAATGAATTCCAAGGATGAAATGATTAAAGGGTTCCCTGGAAGCTACTTCCAGTTTACTGAACGACAAACAACAAAATGTAGCAACATCAAGTGATCCTAAAACCTACAGACTTCTGGGTCTTCAGCTCTTGAGGATACTATTCCACCCAGTAGACCTCCTGAAAGAATCCCAGTTCAAAATGGCCCTCATCTCGCACTGTCCTCTTTTATATCTAATCAAATCACTAAATCCAGCTAGTGCTTCTTCAGAATTGAACCTGTGCTCCTTCCCTCCCTCTCCCCTAATTCCTCTCCCTCTCTCTCGTTCATGCTGGGGATTGAACCCAGAGTCATTCTACCTTGGAGCTACACCCTCCAGCCCTATTTTATTTTTATTTTGAAACAGGGTCTCACTAAGTTGCAGTCAGCCTTGCTAAGTTGTTGAGCCTGGCTGTGAACCTGAGATCCTCCTGTCTCTGCCTCCCAAGTACTGGGATTACAGGTGCGCGCCACCACGCCCAGCTTGAATCCATACTTTCTATGGTCCCACGGTTATCACCTTGGACTGGGCCCTCACTGCCTCCTCCTGGATCACTAATGATGTTAGATCAGTGGGCTTGCTAGACCTCAGTCTCTGTCTTCTTCAGTCCACCTTGGGTTGCACTGTAGACAGACCACTCTAACACTTATGTTGTAACACACCAAGTCCCAACTCCCTAAATAATTGGGCCCTGCTGTACTTTTCCTATTCCTAATTCCTCTTAAATTCCTATTAGAAATAGTAAAGACTAAACTCCACAGAGCACTTATGGTGAGTCCTGTACTATGTATGCACTCATAGGTCTACATTCTTGCAAAAATACCTCCATTTCACCAATAAGGAGGAGACTGGCCAAGGACCACAGTGAGCAGATGGGCTGGGGTTCCACCGAACAGTCTCCCTCAACACTAGGTCAATACTTTGCGTTGCTTACCTCCCCTGGTACAAGTTCCCACTTAATTACTACCTTCTCCTTACATTCTATTTCATGTGTGCTTTTTGTCATTTTTATTCTTGTTCTGACCTATTTATTAGCTTATACATAGTTCATTATTTTTGCTCCCCGTGTATTTTTTTCTTCTTTTTTTGCTGCAGATTGAACCCAGGTGCCCTCTACCACTGAGCTACATCCCCAGTCTTTTTTATTTTTTATTTTGAGACAGGGTCTTGTTAAGGGTCTTTCTTCAAACTGTTTCTCTGATACTTTCCCCAATACTCAACACTATTCCTAAGTAATTTATCTATTTTAGTAATTTATCATTTAGAAATGGAGGTAATTCTGTCATTCTCTGCAGAATTTAGACCTTAGGTGAAGATGGACAACAGGCATGACTAGTCTCAATATTATTGTTTCTACTAATAAGAACCCTCACTGGCTCTTTCTTATGGTATCCTTTTGGTCTTGCTTTTATATGAGGTATGATCCCTTGATTTTTAGAATAGTTTAGAATTCTTGGGGGGAAAACTACAAACCAATAGCCAAAGAAAAAGTTATTGTGAAAGCTTATTATTAATCCAGTGTCCACAGACCTGACTTGAAAACACACAATGCTTGTCATTTGCAGAGGTGCACAGCAAACATGACCAAGACATTTTGGAGTTTCAAACTGGATATGCAAAATTCTAGAAGATCCACTTTAAACTTTTAGGGAGAACACTATACGGAGGACAGAGTTAATAAAAAGGACACCTCTAGTTGCACTAGGGGGTAACATTACCTGCCCAATATACCTAAAATGATACATATGTATAGAAACTGAAGGCTGAGGTCACACCCTAAAAATAATCACTCAGGATGTTCAAGCCTGGGGCAATGGTTCCATATGATTTCATAATTCATATCATGAGTCATTTCATAGGTACTCCTTTAATATTTACTTTTTTTCCCTACAAGTCGTAGAGGCAACCAAAGCCCTGATTCAACTTGGGTTCTTTTGGGCGCACAAACAGTAAGATTAAAGCCTAAGGAAGCCAGGCATGGTGGCATACGCTTGTAATCCCAGTACTTGGGAGGCTGAGACAGGAGGATCGCAGGTTTGCGGCCAGCTTCAGCTACTTAGTGAGGCCCTCTGCAAGTTAGTGAGACTGTGTTTCAAAATAAAGAATAAAAAATAGGGCTGGGGGTGTAGCTCGGAGGTAGAATGTCCCTGGGTTCAATCCTCAGTATCATTAAAAAAAAAAAAGCCTAAGGAAGTAAGTTTATAATTTGGCTTCCATTAAAACCCCAAACTTAGTGGCTATTTATCCTTTGTTTTTTTGTGGTATCCTTTTGGTCTTGCTTTAAATGGACTAAAAGAGGTGGGGGATTTGCGAAGAAATGAGAATAAAAGAGGCTATTATTTCTAAATATAAACAGGGAAAGCCAGGCACAGTGGCACATTCCTGTACTTCCAGCCACTCAGGAGGTTAAGGCAGAAGGACTGCAAGTTTGAGGCTAGCCTGGCAACTTAGTAAGACCCTGTCTCAAAATAAGCTACACCTGAGCATGTAGCTCAGAGGTAAACTACTCCTCAGTTCAATCTCCAGTACTGCCTCACCCTGCAAGAAAAGAAAGAAAAATAATGAACTATGTATAAATAGGTCAAAACAAGAAGAATGAGAGAATGGAAAACCAAGTCATGTTTGTTTATCTAATTTGACAACCACTGGGCATGACAGCGCACACATGTAATCCCAGTTGTTGGGAGGCTGAGACAGGAGGATCACATGTTCCAGGCCAGTCTCAGCAACTTAGCAAGGCCCTGTCTTAAAAAAAAAAAAAAAAAAAAAAAAAAAAAAAGAAAACAACCAAATGTATACTGGATCACCCATGATGTGAGCTGGGGGAAGTGCAAAGGGAAACAATGCGCCACAGTGGGACGAAGATGACACCTGTATTTTATAATTGGGTTTATGGAGTGCAGTGAGACATAGTAGAGGAAAACAACTAACAATTATAGGACTAGAACAAAGTGACTTAGTTAGCTAGGAAAGATTAAAACAAGTCAATCCACAATGCGTGCCCCAGCAATGACTAAGGGGAAATATATTAATAGTCAGCATCTTCGTGAAGTTGTAAACACCAAGCTGGGCAGGCATGGGGGAAGGGAGGTAGAAGTTGAGATGTGGTGGAAGGCCTGGTTATGCAGGTCAATGAGAGAGAGTTTAAGGAGATGAGGGAGTGAAATGGAAAACAGGAAAATTTCTACAGGAACAACCAGAAAAAGTTGGACCAATACTCGGAGGATGGAGCTTTTTCTCCCAGGAGAATATGTGGAAGTTCAGTCCCTTGGGAGGGCTAAAAGCTGACCTACTGGACATAGATTGTCATATATTGCTACTAAGGAACAAAAGCTCCTTGTTATCTCCACATGTAAGCATTTGAAACAGGTCTGACACAGAAACAAAAACAAATGGGACAGTTTATTATAACAATCTCTCACTACAGAGTCCAATACAAAGGTAGCCTGAACTCCAGGAAGAACATACAAAGAACAGCTCAGACAGTAAGGGGCAGCTGCTATTCTTCACTTATTAAAATCATATTTTTACTAATCAAGTGGACCAGAAAAATTCCCACTGTTTACAAATACATGTTTACATATGCATTCTCAATCACAAAACATTAAATCTTTTGTGACATTGTAGGCTGACTAACCTCTTCTTTGTCCATAAGTGGTTCTGGGGATCTCCCAAAGCTAAATAAATCTTAAAGCAAAGGAAAAATGCCAGAGAAGCAGTTAAACCTATTGTTTATCTAAAACACACACACACACACACACACACACACACACACACACACACACACACAGAGTATAACTTCAGTTCACACAAAACATAATCTAATTTTTTTTTTGGTACTGAGGATTGAACCCAGGGGCATTCTACTTGCGAGCTACACCCCAGCCCTATTTTATTTTTATTTTGAAGTAAGGTCTCATGAGGTTGATGAGAGTGTCACTACTTGCTGAGGCTGTCCTCAAACCTGCGATCCTCCAGTTTCAGCCTCCAAGTACTAGGATTACAAGTGTGCACCACCAGGCCTGGCTTAATCTAAAAATTCTTTTTTTTTTTTAAGGTACCAGGGATGGAACCCAGGGGCATTCTACCTCCAAGCTACACCCCCAGTCCTATTTTTTATTCCTTACTTTGAAACAGGGTCTCACTAGGTTGCAGAGGGCCTCACTAAGTAACTGAGGCTGGCCGCGAACCTGCGATCCTCCTGTCTCAGCCTCCCAAGTACTGGGATCACAAGTGTGCACCACCACCAAGCCTGGCTAGAGGAACTATTTCTTAAGAAAGCAAAGACTGTCAGGCATGTGGCGCACACCTGTAATCTCAGTACTTGGGAGGCTGAGACAGGAGGATTACAGGTTCAAGGACAGCCTCAGCAAGTAGTGAGACTCTCAGCCGGGTGAGGTGGCACATGCTTGTAATCCCAATACTTGGGAAGCTGAGACAGGAGGATCGCAGGTTCGAAGGCAGCCTCAGCAAGTAGTAAGACTCTCATCAACCTAGCGAGACCCTGTTTCAAAATAAAAATAAGCCGGGCGTGGTGGCGCATGCTTGTAATCCCAGTACTTGGGAGGCAGAGACCTGAGGATCGGGTTCGCGGCCAGCCTCAGCTACTTAGTGAGGCCCTCCGCAACTTTGTGAGACCCGGTTTTAAAAAAAGGATAAAAAATAGGGCCGGGAGTGTAGCTCGGAGGTAGAACGTCCCTGGGTTCAATCCCCGGTACCGCAAAA
>PVJS01059969.1:0-11364 GCA_004027185.1 Glis glis
TTGCTTTGATTCTTAAATCATTTAACTGCTGGCTGGCAATAAGACTTTGAGGAAATAGTTTTCCAAAAGGTATAACTCTATGTAGAATCTGTTCATCCGCAATCTTTTATTTGCCTGTAAATTAACATGGTTCCAAAATTTAAAAGCTTGGGTTCCAAGAATGTGGAAGTGTTAAAATGTGTATAATTATGCAAACATTTTAATGCTATTTTCTGCACTGCTTTAAAATTTCTTTTAAATATTTTATTTAAAATTTTTATTAACGTTATTTCTTTTGCTCAATGCTTTTGTGATGAATCAATTAAAATTCTTAATGTTCCATTTGTTCTCTTATGCAATTCAATGTTCAGTTTATTTTTTATTATTACAAAAACAGTAGAGGGCTGGGGATATGGCTCAGTGGTAGAGCACTTGCCTAGCATACATGAGGTCCTGGCACTGCAAAAAAAAAATGGTATCGGGACAATTTGACATCTATATACAAAAAAAATGAACCTCAATCTTTAGCCAGGCGTGGTGGCGCACACTTGTAATCTTAGTACTTGGAGGCTGACACAGGACAATCACAGGTTCGTGGCCAGCCTCAGCTATTTAGTGAGCCTCTCAGCAACTTAGTGAGACCCTGTTTCAAAATAAAAAATAAAATAGGGCTGGGGATGTAGCTCAAAGGTAGAATGCTCCTGGGTTCAATCTCTAGTACCACACACACACACACAAAATCAGATTATATGGAAATAGAGATTGCCTCAAAAAAGCAGCTTCCCCATAATCCTTCTTTGGCTGTAAGTGTACATATTACTTCAGATTAATTAAATATAGTTATTTTGCACTTGATTAATTTTGGTATATCTTAGACATGTTTTATTTCAAGTTCCTATTCCAGTACTTTAATTCCATGCCATAATTTGCTGTTGATAAATTTGGTGGTTTGATTTGATCATCTTTTTCATCAAAGTAGAATATCAGAAGTGCAGTGTGAGGGCCTCATAGTAACTACACCCCAATAGCAATGAGAATACCTGGCACCCAGGTCTTGGGTTTTTTTGGGGGTAGGGGTTGTTTCAGTGGTACTGGGGATTGAACCCAGAGGCATTCTACCTCTAGGCTATATCCCTAACCCCTTTATTTTTTGTTTTGAAATAGATCTCACTAAGTTGCTGAGTCTGGCTAAATTGCTGAGGCTGACCTCAAACCTGCAATCCTCCTGTCTCAGCCTCCCAAGGACTGGGATTATAGGTGTGTGCCACCACACCTGGCAAAAAGTCTGTATCTTTTGAGATAACTGATTTTTCTTCGCTACATTATTATGTGATTACATTGTTCTCTAAGTGTTAAATCAATGTTACCTTCCTGAAATAAACCCAACTTGGTCTTGAGGTTTTGATTTCTGGTTTTAACTAATTTTGTTTAGAATTTCCTTTTGTTCATGAGTGAGATTCTTTATCTGTGGGGTCTAGTTTCCCTTTTAAATTCATGATCCATCTTTTTTTTCTCTATAGAGAAGTCTTGCTAGGGCTTAATCAATTTTGTTAGGTATTTTTGGTTCTGTTTTTGAGTCCTGGGATTGAACTCAGGGCCTTGTCACATGCTAGGCAAGCACTCTACTACTGAGCTATATTTCCCAGCCCTTTTAAAAATTTTATTTTGAGATAGGGTCACACTAAATTGCTGAGGCTAGCCTTGAATTTACAATCTTCCTGCCTCAGCCTCCAGAGTAGCTGGGATTAAGGCATGTGCCATCACATATGGCTATTAGTATTTTTAAAGATTCGACTTTTGGTATTTTTGCTTCTATCACAGGTTTGTTTTCAGTTTTCTATGTATGATAGATTTTGTTATATATTTTTTTCTGTAAGAAGGGAGGTGTCCCCTGAAAATTTGTATGTTGAAAACCTAACCCCCAAGGTGCTCTTAGGTGGGGCGTTTGGGAGTTGATTGGTTCATGAGCGCAAAGCCCTCAGTGTGGGATTAGTACTCATAAAACAGGCACAAGGGAGCTCCTTTGCCCCTTTCTGCCATGCGAGGACACAGCCGGAGGTGCCATCTATGAGGAAATGGACCCTCATGGAGTACCACCTTGACCTTGGCCTTCACGGCTTCCAGAACTGAGATGGTGGGGGTGTTAGGCACTAGACCCAGGGCCTCGAGCACACTCAGCAAGCCCTCTACCACTGAGCGACATACATCCCCAGCCCAAGGAATATGTATTTTTCTCATAAGCTACCCAGCTTATGGTCGTTTGTTATAGCAACCTAAAATAGGGCTTGTTTTTCCTAAAATCTTGGCTGATTTTCTAGCCTTTTTAAATATAGCACTTAAGGCTATAAATCTCTAGAAGCACATATTTTACTGTACCCGTTTTTTATATAGTATTTCCATTTAAAGATCCTTTTTAATTTTTATTCTGATCAACAAATTATAGATGAAGTATATGAAATTACTTATGAATTAAATTATAGTGGAGATATTAAAGAATAATCCTTAACATTTCTTGGGCAGCTGCCAATCATCTACAAACAGGATTCTAAAGCCTTATGCTGATAGTAAAGCCAAAGATTTTCTGGAAGGTAAGAAAGCTACCTGCCAGGCCATTCTGATTTGCTAAATCATTCTAAAAAATAGTTCTGCTGTGTCAACCCAGTCACCTGTTGCTCTTCTTTTGAGAATGAGGCAGCTGACCAAAATAAGGTTACATCTGAGACTTAGTTGTAAAACAAGAATTAGAACACATTTTCTTACAGTGGGTAGAAAACTGTCTGCAGTCTTGTGCTGAGGGTTCCCGAGACCTATCCAGACTCAAGGGAAAAGCATACTGGGATGATTTCCAGGGAAAAAGTCTCCCTGGACAAGTGCTTGAATTTGCAAGCACAATCCTGGCATTTGTTCCCTTTTAGATATCCCAACTATAGGAACTAGATACAAATTTCTCATTGAAAAGTATGGTTTATGTGTTGAAAACTCATACTTCATGGCTTATAAACAGGAATTGCAGCTGGGCGTGGTGGCACACACTTGTAATCCCAGTACTTGGGAGGCTGAGATCGGAGGATCCGGGTTCACAGCCAGCCTTGGCTACTTAGTGAGGCCCTCCACAACTTGGCGAGACCCTGTTTCAAAATTAAAAAAATAAAAATAGGGCTGGGGGTGTAGCTTGGACGTAGAAAGCCCCTGGGTTCAATCCCCAGTACCACACAAAAAATAAAAATGAAAAAAAATAAACAGGAATTGCTAGTCCTAGGAGAATGGGTGCTCTGTTTGGCAAACCAATTAAGATGATAAAATGTTTTAAGTTGAAGTGAGAATAGTAGACCTACTGAATATCAGTATACAAAATTATATGTAAGATTTCTCCACAAATTAAGTCAACTTTCAATTTACTTTCTTGTCACTTAAATAATGTTTTGATTTGAGATATGCTAGTTAATGATCTGTGCACTATTGCTTGGTAAAATCTCAAAATGAACACTCCAATGAATTCTAGAATTTCTTCAAACTCAGAGTGGTTCCTAACTTTTGTAAGAACTCCCATGCCAGTAATTTCAAATATCCTACTTGTAACCAAGTGTGGGTATAACACCTAGTTTCACAATTACAATTCATTAATTTTGAAAATTTCCAGGGGGCTATGGCTCATAGAAACTACTGATCTAAATCAACCCCATTTTACAGATTGGCAAAATAAGGGCCAATAGAGGGAAAGAAGCATGCTCACATTCATTCAACAAATTTAAGGACAGCGCTCAAATCAATTAGAGGGCAAAATAAGCTAATGCTGAGACACCTGTGCCAAAACTGCCCTTTATTCTGTATTGTCCTATTTGAGCTTTATTATTTTTACACCACAGCTTTGAAATGCTTATGATCTATAGATTAGTAACTAAAAACTGATAAAGGAATCTCAGTACAGAAAATACATTTAATAAATTAAAGCAGACACCAAAGATGAGGGGAGATCCAAGACACAAGATAAGCTGGGACTGGAGACCCAAGGAGCTGCTCAGAGTCCTTCTGTTCAGGTTCCAGTGACCGTTTAGATAAGCACGTCAGCCACGAGAGGCCAGCAGCAGATCCGATGCTTTAAAATACAAGCAAATGTACTTTCATACTGTATAAAGTGCTAATTCTATTAAATGCACTAAAATAGAGGCTATTTAAGAAATCATTAATGAAAGTAATGGTTACTCAATGTTACAGTTTACAGCATTTTATTCCTAGTGTTTTAACAAGTTTTTTAAACTTCAAGAAAACATAATACCAAGTACTTATCATAAAAATATTTTAAAAACCTTTATATTAGAAATTTATCCAAATGTTAACAATACTATCATCCTAAAATGGCCACTTCCAGAGAGTCTAATAACTGCAAACCATCGTAGTCACTATATAAATGTATCCAAGAAACAGAACAGTTTTATACACAAACCATATTTTATACTGAGGTCGTCGCACACGATCACTGGCCATCTAGTTCCAAAGCTTCAACGATGCGTGCAGCAGAAGGACGATCTTTAGGATCCTCATTGGTGCACACAGAGAAGAGTTCGATTACTTTCTGGTACGATTCATCCAGTTTTTCCATATTAATAGGTGGCCTGGTTCCCAAAGCTGCGTAGTATGCTTCATCATCAAAGTCACTTTCATCAAAAGTTTTATCTGCTCATAAAGGAGAGATTGAAATAATAAAATCATTTAAAGCTATGAAAAGGATTGTTGGGGGTTTTTTTGTGTGTGTGTGTGGGGGGTACTGGGGATTGAACCCAGGGGCATTCTGCCCCTGAGCTATATGCCCAGTCTTTTTTATTTTGGAACAAGGTCTCGCTAGGTTGCTGAGGTTGGTCTTAAACCTGTGATCTTCCTGTTTCAGTCTCCCAGGTACTGGGATTACAGGTGAGCACCATCATGCCCAGCTCGTGGAAAAGTTTAATAGCTCACCTTCCTGAAATAATTCATTGTCCAGTAAGCTCTCCATTATACCACAGGCAATCTCTCCAGTCATCCTGCCATCACCTAGATTAGCTATTGTCTTGGATTTATAGGTTATCAACCCTTACCCCTTCCCATAAGTTTTCCAATATTTTTCCTCAGGCAAAGGAGTTTTTAAGGTAACTTTGTTCCTTTAGATCTAAATATATCTTCCTTATTTCTCAATCAATCTACATCTCATTTGTATGAGATTAAGTCTAACCAAATTAATAGTATTAATGTACTCGGTATTTTACAAACTATGCTAAGTCAAACAACTTGCTCTTTTAAACTTTAATGGAAAGATATAATTATGTAAGCTAACTCTTTAGTGTGAAGTGGAAAGACTGGAATTTATGTTTAAAATCTGCATTCTAGCCAGGTGTGGTGCACACCTGTAATCCCAGTACTTGGGAGGTTGAGACAGGAGGATCGCAGGTTTGAGGACAGCCTCAGCAACACAGGGAGACCCTGTTTCAAAATTAAAAATAAAATAGGGCTGGGGGTGTAGTTCAGAGGCAGAACACCCTGGATTGAATCCCCAGCACCACACAAAAAAATTTTGTATTCATACCACTGGTCCAGGGATGTAGCTCAGTGGTAGAGCGCTTACATACTAGCATGAGAAAAGCCCTGGGTTGGATCCCCAGCACCATACACACACACACACACACACACACACACACACACACACACACACACACACACACACACACTGTACTCGTACCTTCATCATCATCATCATCTGAAAGATTAATGTGTGGGATAGATAAAGTCATCATTTCCCACAGAGTCAGGCCATAGGCAAATATGTCTGCCTTGTCGGTAATAACGCCATTTTCCTCCAAGGCTTCCTTGGGTTTCCACGGCTCAGTACCAATGTAACAAGCTTCAGGATGAGTCACTGAAACAAGCAAAGTACAGTCATGAGGCATGTGCTAGAGAGCACTAAGAGAGGCAAGCAATCCCAAGGGAAGTGGCAAATGATTTCAACAGGAGTTCACAGCTTAATCATAGCCAGTAAACATGAAAACATTCAACCTCATTAATAGGGATTACCTTCCCCCTATCAGTTGATAAATATTCAGAAACCTGATGAGTTGTCAAAGATGCAGGGAAATAGCAATTTTCTTACAAAGTGGTAGGAATATAAAGGATGTGGACTACAGATAACTGCTATTAAGATTTTGGCTCTTCCCAGAACATCTATGTACATTTTAATTGTGAAACAATAAATATTTGAAGGAAAAAAGGGCTGAGAAAAGGGAAAAGGAAAAATGAAATTGTGAAACATGTGTTTTTAAGTAAACAAGGCAATTGAGCCACTTCTTATTGATGGACCTTTTCATATATTTCTGCGTAGGTCTGTTCTACAAATGCGTGTTTTTGTAACACAGATTAGTTCAAACAGAATTAATAAAGATTAATTAGAGCCGGGTGTGGTGGCACACGCTTGTAATCCCAGTACTTTGGGAGGCAGAGACCGGAGGATCCAGGTTTGCGGCCAGCCTCAGCTCTCTCTCTCTCTCTCTCTCTCTACTTAGTGAGGCCCTCCGCAACTTCGTGAGACACGGTTTCAAAATAAAGTATAAAAAAATAGGGCCGGGGTGTAGCGGGGAGGTAGAATGCCCCTGGGTTCAATCCCCGGTACCGCAAAAAAAATAAAAAATAAAAAAATAAAAGATTAATTAGGTAGTATTTCCCCAGTATATCAATGTTGTTTGTAAAGCGATCAGGTTTAAGGACAGCTGACTACGACAGTAAACCACCTGGCGAGGCTGAGTGCAGGTAAAAAAATACTGAGCCCTCTGCTTAAGAACACCTTATCAGTGAAAAACCCAGATCAAAGTTTTCATCCTAATGAAAATAAATGCCCTCATGTATACCTTTAAGAAAGCACAAACTCCGAATTTGAGTACAAAGGGTTGATTGACATGCTGGGCAGGTAGCTCAGGTAGAATGGGTTCCATAACCAGTGGAAGGGAGGGATGGAGGAAGGGAGGGAGAAAGGGAGAGAGGGAGAGAGAGAGGGAGGGAGGGAGGGAGGGAGGGAGGAAGTGATGAGAAATTGGAGATTATTTTGAATTGGATAATAAGGAAATACAACATCATAATGTGTGAGAAAAGCTAAAACAGGGCTTAGAAATCTGTAGTTATCGGCAGTTATATTTTAAGAAAATTATAAATCAATGGACTATGTTTCCTTAATAGCTGAAAGGAAGAGCAAAGCAGTGTATGCACTAATGAAGAGCCATAACGTGGATTTATATTTTTAAATGTAAAAATGAGAAATTTTAAAACTGTAAAAACAAAACTTAATACTACTTACCAGTCATATTTTCATCCAATGGTAGAGAAACTCCTACATCACAGATTTTAATTGTTTCAAAATTGCCTTTAATTACCACATTTGAAGACTTTATGTCTCCATGAAGCAGTTTCTTTTCTTGGTGAAGATACTAAAATTATAAAAAATTCAATACAGATGAGCAGAAACCCAAATTATATATATATATATATCCTTCAGTACTGGAGATGCAGCTCAGTGGTGGAGCACTTGCCTATCATTCCCAAGAACCTGAGTCCAATCCCCAGCACCACAAAAAAATAACCTTCAAATAAAAAGAATGACTTGAACCCCCTTCCTAAACTACAGACTTAGTTGCCCATCATTTCAAAATTATTTGAAGCCAGGGAAGGGAACAGCCCATGCTATCTAAAAAATTCCTTAAAGATAGATGTCCATACATGTTAAGTTTGTATTTTCAAACCCACCCCATCTACTTTTATATCAGAGGTGCTATTGCAGATTTCAAAATATACAGCAATTTTATTTGAAATAGAAATAATTCTGGAATCGTCACAATGAGGCAAACTTTCCTCAAATTATTGAGATAACGCAGGATCAACAGATGATTTAGAACCACATATAATTCACAAGCAGAAGTGGAAGCAGAAATATAATCTAAGACTTTATTTTGTTTTACACATTAACTCCTTTTTGGCAAGTAATAATATTTACACTAAAAAATGTCCTGCAAAATGGTCATTTGTTCATTCTTCAGTATTTGAGCATTTCTCTCTGAGTTGAACTTGGTCATGAAACAGAGACCATTCTTGGTATAGATCTGCTCTTTACAAAGGAACGTTTACTACCCTTAATTTAAATGCTGCCTAATCATACAGCAAATATGTCCAAATATATTTATACTGTAATTTACTAATCCCATTACACATACACACTTAAAATCATTATTATTAAATAACTCCAATTTTTAAATTTATCCTATCAAATTTCTATAGATGTATTAAATACTTATTCTTTTTTCCAATCTGTTTCATAAATCAATTTCATTTGAACTCTTAACATGTAACTTTGACATCAGTATATATCATTATCTGATCCACTTTTGAGTCACCTCAGTTTTCTGGAGCCATGGTTACTTCTGTGTAAGTGATTTAGTATATAGAATTTTTTTATTCCGTAGATTGTGTCTGTCCAAAGGCACAATAATTACTTTGCATTAAACTGAAAGAGCTTTCTTTACTGGACCTGCAGATGTATACTCATGATGTCCAAAACTTAACATCCCACAAAATAATCATTAAGAGGTCTGTTTATATCAAGAGGCTGAACTAGCTATACTCCCAAGAATAATTACTAAATTTGTATTAAACTTATTAATCCATTTAACTAAGTCTAGCATGTGATCTCTTGAAAAACTACCCATCTCAGATTATTCCAGGCTCATATGAGGACCCTAAACAATACTCTGCTGATCAAAATAAAGAAATAAGAGCCGGGCGTGGTGGTGCACGCTTGTAATCCCAGTACTTTGGGAGGCGAAGACCGGAGGATCCGGATTTGCAGCCAGCCTCAGCTCTCTCTCTCTCTCTCTCTCTCTCTCTCTTTAGTGAGGCCCTCTGCAACTTCGTGAGACCCGGTTTCAAAATAAAGTATAAAAAATAGGGCCGGGGGCATAGCACGGAGGTAGAACGCCCCTGCGTTCAATCCCCGGTACCACAAAAAAAAAAAGAAAAAAAAATACACTGCAATATATGACCCTAGAGATGTTAACTAAAGGAAACTCCCTCTTTTTTCTGGGGGGCAGTACTGGGGATTGAACCCAGGGGAATTCTACCTCTGAGCTACACCCCCAGCCCAATATTTTAATTCTTTTTTTTTGCGGTACCAGGGATTGAACCCAGGGGTGTTCTACCTCCGCGCTACACCCCCAGCCCTATTTTTTATCCTTTATTTTGAAACCGGTCTCACGAAGTTGCGGAGGGCCTCACTAGGTAGAGAGAGAGAGAGACAGAGACAGAGAGAGAGAGAGAGAGAGCCGAGGCTGGCCGCGGACCCGGATCCTCCGGTCTCAGCCTCCCAAGTGCTGGGATTATAAGCTTGTGCCACCACGCCCGGCTGAAACTCCCTCTTTTGTAGGAAAAAAATACCCATCTTGTAATTAGGAATAACAAGTGTTTAGTGTTTTAATAGTATGCAAAAGGTACTTAAAATATAATGGCATAATTACCTTTAGCCCTCTTGCCATGTTCAAAGCAACCTTTAAAATTATAGCTGCTGGAAAAGGCTCTCGGCTGTCTTTACTTCGCTCTTCTATTAAGTCATTGAGAGACTTTTCACCTCCATACTCCATGGCAAGGCACAGGCTTCCATCATTGGCCTCGGTAAAGGCACGATAACCTTAAGAAACACGACGCGTCTTTATTAGGATAGGGAAGAACAGTGGTATTTAAGTTTTTCACGGTAACGTGACTGAAACATAGATCTGGACTATCACTGACAAATACACAATGAAACAGCTACTATTTCCAAAACGAATGCAGCAGATATAGTTTAAAATGCCCTCCGTGTCTGCCATTAGTACCACAAGTTAACATATTTTTTACTACTCTATACCAGCCCCACTTGTACTAAAAATGCAAAATGAAACCAGGATTTTATCCAAATGGACCTAAACTTTCTAAATGATCATTTTATATGCCTGAAATCTTCATAGTCCCAGCACCATGACTATATCCCCATGAAGTTTAAATATACACTTAAGTATCTAAAAATATTTCATGAGAATTTTTATTTTAGACTATTGACATTAATTTAATTCTTAACAACCACCAGCCCCATCTTCTTCACTTCTGATAGTGAAACCAGTTAAGAAAGCTGGATTGTGGACACACAGAATAATATTATACAAAACACTTGCACCAATTAACTTTAAACTCACCTACAATGTTTGGGTGATGAAGGCTTTTCAAAATCTTGGCTTCATCGGTTAGTCTCTTTTGATATAGACTTCGGTAATGATCATCACATATGGGATTAATCTTTTTCACAGCCCATGGAGAATGAGACAAACCTCTTGGAGATCTAAATATACCCATCAATTTATAAATTTTAAAAATCAATCAATTTCAGTTATATATCATAGATACAAAAATTCCTAACAAATATTATCAATCTATCAGTTTATTTAAAAATAATAAAATCTACTTTGGATTTTAGGAATGCAAACTTGATTTAACATTAAAAAGTATAAACTGAGCCAGGCGTGGTGGCTCACGTTTGTAATCCCAGTACTTGGGAGGCGGAGACCGGAGGATCAGGGTTCGAAGCCAGCCTCAGCTACTCAGTGAGGCCCTCTGCAACTTCGTGAGACCCGGTTTCAAAATAAAAGTACAAAAAAAATAGGGCTGGGAGTGTAGCTCAGAGGTAGAATGCCCCTGGGTTCAATCCTTAGTATCACCAAAAGAAAAAAGAAAAAAAAAAAAAAGCTGGGTGCATTGGTGCACACCTGTAATCCCAGTACTTGGAATGCTAAAACCAGAGGATATCAGGTTCAAGGTCAGTGTGCAGTAACTTAATGGGACCCTGTTTAAAAATAAAAATACAAAGCTGGGCGTGGCTGACCCATGCTTGTAATCCCAGTACATGGGAGACTGAGACAGGAGGATCGCAAGTTTGCCTCCAGCCTCAGCAACTTAGTGAGGTACTGTTTCAAAATAAAAAAATAAAAGGGCTGAGGGTGTAGCTCAGAGGTAGAATGCCCCTGGGTTCAATTCCTAGTACCCCCTCCCCCACACACAAAAGAAATAATTTTAGGGAAAAAAATGTTTGTTGGTATTTATATTATTAATTATTAGCACCATACTTATTCAGTAATTTCATTTTTCTTCTTTTTTTTTTTTTTTTTTTTTTTTGCGGTACCGGGGATTGAACACAGGGGCGTTCTACCTCCGCGCTACGCCCCCGGCCCTATTTTTTATACTTTATTTTGAAACCAGGTCTCACGAAGTTGCAGAGGGTCTCGCTAAGGAGAGAGAGAGAGAGGGAGAGAGAAAGAAAGACAGGGAGAGAGAGAGCGAGAGAGCTGAGGCTGGCCG
>PVJS01059970.1:0-11366 GCA_004027185.1 Glis glis
AGAGAGAGAGAGAGAGACAGGAGAGAGAGAGAGACAGTGAGAGCGCTGAGGCTGGCCGCGAACCCGGATCCTCCGGTCTCCGCCTCCCAAAGTACTGGGATTACAAGCGTGCGCCACCACGCCCGGCTTGTTTCATCTTTTGAGTTTCTGTGACAAACAGTAGGTATGAATTAAAATTTTGCAGTTTTTTGTCAAAATTTGTATCAACAATGTTTAAGGCCAGGGTGTTTCGGTTAATGGAAGTTTTTGTATCTGTAGAGCACAAAACTAATTATCTGGCATGTGCGATATAACAGACACTAAGCGTTTCCCACTATGTTGAATTTTGTATTTCTAATTATAGTTATTTTACTGTAACCTGAGATTAAAGGCAAATGCTTGCCTAGCATGCATGAGGCCCTGGTTTTAATCCTCAGCACACGCATTACACAAAAAGTAGCACTTAACATTTAAGTTCTGGTTTCTTAGCAAATCCTAAACATAGTATAAGCCCGTGGGGCTCAGTGAGAAGTGGGAGGTTAAATCCAGTGCAAAAAGGAAAATGGAAAAGGTAAGCCGGGTGAAAATCCACCACGATGACCTTGGCATATCTCGTTGAATAAAAAAATCATAGATTTTTTAAGGTCCTTTACATCTCATTACAAAACAGCCACCCCCCCAAACCCTTGCTTTCCCTATTAGCATAAATTGCCAAGAAATTTTAATATGCTTACAAAGCAGCCACCCCCCCAAACTTCTGCTTTCCCTATTAGCATAAACTGCCAAGAAATTTTAATATGGTTGTTTCATGCTTTCCTCCAGTTACATATTTGTAAAATTTTTGGCCTTAATTCAAGAGAACAAAATTGCTAGTTTGTAAAAATATAATTTTGAAGATGTTTCTTATAGTGCTACATATTACAGTGAAAATAATCTAACAGAAAATAAATCAACACATGGTGATATTTTGTTAAGACAGAATGTTGTCTAAAATTATGTTTTCTAACATAGTGTTTATATCAGAAAATATTTGAAATAGATCAAATGAAAATAGATATGAAATGAGTAGTATAAGATTATCTGAATATTTATGATGTATCTGACATATTTATGATGTATGCATGTGTATAGATCCAAATATATGTATACAGTATGCATACAAAATTACCTGGATTTTGTGTGCTTAAATTTGGATTTATACACATGTATATATCATAAATATGTGTACATATGTGTACATATATTAGGAACACACATATAGGAAAAAGTATGGAAGCAAATCAATATAAATCACAATATAATTGTTTTTGCTGGACTGTGGTGTTATAAAGACCAGTATAAATCTATATACATTTTCCAGATGGTTAAGTCTATTAGAAAGGTCATTAATATGGTATTTGAGCACATGTATGTGTGTGTGCTTTTATACACTGCTTTGTTTGGGAAAGGATTTAAAGTGCCTAGGTGTAGATCACTAAAATAACCTAATTTGAGCACCAAAAAAAATCTCAAATGATCTATAAATAAAAAAAAGTTTTCCAGGCTTTCAGTGGTCACCATCTATATCCCCCACACCCAAACATTCTCTTATATATACTCACAACATGCATGATCACACATACACTCAAGGAAGGAGCAATCCTGTAACCCACGGGCACACAGACCATTGGGTAGGGACCCAAACCTGCTTTGATGTGGTCTCATGAGCTGAGAATAGATTTTTGATTTTTAAAGCTGCACTGAGGGTGGGGCAGGAAGCAAAGGAAAGAATGCCTGACAGACTGTATGTGGCTCCCAAAGTCTAAAATATTTCTATATGTATTTTGCAGAAAAAGTGTGCCAGTCTCTGCCCTATTCCTCAGGACCTTCTGCTGCAAATCCTAGAAAAGCCCTTGGCTCTGTTGAAAGAAAAGTCATTGCTATGATGAGAGTTCATAGCACAGTGTGGAGACAGTTCCCCATATAGTGCTATATCCTGATATGTTCATTCAATTCTGAGGACTGTAGAAGGTCTCACTTAGCTTAACAGGAGAAGATAACATATCAACAAGTTCTACTGAATAGAAATAGATGCTATAGAATAATTATTAGATTCATTTCTATTTAAAATAATTTTATTTTAAAAAGCATTTTTATTATTTTCACATACGTAAAGGAATGGAGGTAACTTTAGCTGACTATTTCCAGTTGGAGATTTTGCTCATAAACAAAAAACTACACCTGGTCACTGGAATCCTATTGCTTTTGAACAATGACTGTCTTTTAAACTTCCTTTAGGTAGAGCCGAATTAAATTTCCATAATTGCCCAAGAAATGGAGCTCAATGCAGAGACCCACACAGAATGCATTACACCCAGAAATAGACAAGGCAATCACAACTGGGAAGAAAGAACATGTATAGGTGGTGCAAAGTATGAGGGGTGATGATTTGAATTACAAAATTGTGCCATATTTAAAAATAGAGTTAATACCAAAACAAACAAGCAATCGTTCTTTTCAGTGTGAACAGCAAGAAATTGGCTCCAAGCTAGAAGTAGAAAAACATGCACTCAGAGAGAGATTATCTGTGACTTATTAAGAAGACTAAGATGTCTTCATTGACTCCAACACTGAAATGACAGAAAAGAACATAGCTTATGGACCAGTGACTAAATGTCCTTAATCCTTGCTGGCAAAGCAATCATCTCACCAGAACCGCCACACTGACAGATTTGCCTATTCAAAGAAAAATGTCCCAACAAACTGCTGAGGGAAAGGAAACTGTAGATACTCGTCCACTAAGCACTCGCAGACAACTTTATGGAAACGTAAAAGAGAACAGAGATTCATCTCATGCAAAAGTGTCCTGTGATCTGCCAGCATTACGAAGCAGCAGTACTGGGAAAAGTAAAACCAAGCATTGGGAAATGCAAACAGTCCTCCTGGTAGGATTTCACCACCCAAATCCTGAAGCTTGTTCTACATTACACCACCATGTATTATCACTTTGGGGTTTGATCCACGCTGTTGTTTAGTGTCTGAATGCATGACTGAAGGGACAAAGCAATTGGAGATCATTCATTCATTCATTCATCCAGCCAGTCATTCAGTAGAAATGTGTCAAAGGACTATAACATTCCAGGCAGATGCTGAAGTGCTGGGATCACAGAGACAGCTAAGAAAAGCTGGTTCTGTTAAGGAGCTCACAGTGCAAAGTGGAGACAGTTGTGTATAAAATAGCTATAATTCTGTGTCAAAGTATCTCAGAAGAATGCTCTAGAGAGTGCTGTGCATTACAGAATAGAGACACAAGTTATGGATGTGAACCTAGTAGAAATCATCTCCCTAGCTCAGCATGGAGGTGACTTCAGAGTCTCAATAGAGGCTTCTCACGTGAACAAGTATGGGTTGAAATGCAGAGCAAATGAAGGGGGCAGAGAAAATCATCAGGAATCTCATTTTGCAATTCTAGAGTAAATCATTGGGAATCACATCGGCTTTATAGACTCAAAAAAAAAAAATACTGCAAGGCAGTATTTAAAACTTAAAGTTCAGCTGGGCGTGGTGGCGCACACTTGTAATCCCAGTACTTGCCAGGCTGAGACTGGAGGATCTGGGTTTGCTGCTAGCCTCAGCTACTTAGTGAGGCCTCCTCAACTTAGTGAGACCCTGTTTCAAAATTTAAAAAAATTAAAAAATAGAGCTGGGGGTGTAGCTCGGAGGTAGAATGCCCCAGGATTCAATCACCACCAGTACTGACACACACACACACACACACACACACAAACCTTAAAGTTCAGTTTCTAGTTAAAGAAAAACTGTTGATTTCAAACTGATTGCTTTGAAAATATCCTAATATCTCACTGCCTCAGTCACACTGGTGTAGGTGTAAATGAGGGATGTAGAGTGTTGTGTGTTAACTCTTTACAATGGTGTGCAGTCAACCCTCCATATACACAGGTTCCACATCCATGGATGCAACCAACCTTTGATCAAAAAATATCTGGAAAAATAGTGTCTGTATTGAACACTAGAAATGATTTTTCTTGTCATTATTCCCTAAGCAATACAGTATAAAATCTGTTTACATAAGAGTTATATCACACCAGGTATTATAAGTCATGTAGAGACTATTCAAAGCATGCAGGAGGATGCACATAAGTTATTTGCAAATACTATGTCATTTCACATAAGGAACTTGAGCATTCAGATTCTGGTAACCACTGGGGGTGCTGGACCCAATCCCCCACAGATATCAAGGATGACTATACTTTGTGTATGTTTTACTCTATATGTTCACAAGAACATTTATTGGCCTAAAAGCAAGGATTCTATTTTCTTGACCTCAGATCTTGGACAATATTTCATCCTATGAGAGAATGTAATTTATTCCCATCATAATGGCTTTCCAAATTAGATTGAATTAAAACTTATCAAAACAAACATCTATGCATGAGTGTTGCCCACGTAGCAGGCAAGAGAGACTTGGTGCTTTCTTTTCTTTTCTTTTCTTTTCTTTTCTTTTCTTTTCTTTTCTTTTCTTTTCTTTTCTTTTTTGTTCAACTCTTTAGTCTTGGAAACAACCTTAATGGTTACCAATACCCCATCACTTTAAACTATCCTATGTATCATAATATTTCTTCCTATGTGTGTCAAAACTCATACTTAACAATAGGTTCTGAGTTGCAAAGGAGCATTTAATTTTTGCACCTGTCTACAAATCTATCTGCAAGTTAAACAGAAATGCACAAAAGTGCTACAAGAAAGGGAATGCTCACTCTCTGGAGTGAGCTGGTCTCCATGCTGCATGACCACTAGGAAGCTATTTCTTTCTGCTGGAAATCATAGGACAAGACAAATGGCCCTCTCAGCCTGCAGAGAAGAATCAATAAAGCCCCAGGAAGACCACAGAGATCTGAGAGCCAGTATGTGGCCACCACTGCCCTGAGGCCAAGCTGCTCTGTATGGCCTCTGGTCCTGCAGGCTGTGCAACTCAGTGGGACCTGGGGCCAGAGAAAAAAAACAACAACAATCAGGATGGACCCAGAAAGAATTAGGAATTCGATGAGTGGAGTCTTTGGCCCTGTGGCCCAGGGCTGGATGGCTCAGAGGCTGTAAGGTTAAAGACCTTCCCTCATGGTACCAAAGCAAAGGTGCAAGAGGAGCCTGTGCTGTGTATGGTGGCATCAGGACTGAAACAGAATAACAGGGAGCCTGGAACAAGGCACCACTCAATGCAAGCATGGCACTTTGCAGGAAACAGCACAATTATAGCAAAATGACTGGGTTGTGAGCAAATTCAAAAGGTTCAGAGAACTCAGACATCAAAGCAGTAAGAGTTAGAGAAGCATCCAAGAAGTGGCAAGGCAAAATTAAGACAAGCCAGTGTCATGGCTGGGGTGACCCCATCCATAGTGAGAAGAGGTGGGCTGGGAAGAAAGAAGGAGTGAAGGGAAACAACAGAGGTGTGACAGGGAGAACAAAGGGTATAAGTCGCAAGTGATTGGTTGACCTGAGCTACAAAAATAATCCTGCATGGTAAGAGCAAAAATACCTAGCTGAGGTCCCCATTGGTCATTGACTAGTTAAGAGATTGCCATAGAAATGGCACCTGGCTAGGATGCTGATATGAGCAGAGACTGAGAAGGTGCTTCCTTTGATCTGGAGTGTTCAGGTCTGCAGCCCAGACACTCTCCAACTTGATCCCAGACTTTACCCATTCATAAAAGTACCATAAATGCTTAACCTCTCAGGACCTCTCTTCCCCCTGTGTGAAACATGGGACACGGAATGAAGGTCCAGGGAAACAATAAGGCTCACATAGCAACGAGATGTAACCAAGGGCAAAATCAAAATGCATTACCTTCATCACTATGTTTGTGCTTACCTGAAACCACTGAACATTGATCACATATACACTGATCAATTATAACTCACAATTCAAAGTCACTTTATTTCTTAGAACTCTGATTTTTTCCAATGTTTCAGGTACAGCAATTATGATATAGAATCTCCCTACTTTTTAACAAATTTATTCTGAAGATAGGGCACAATTTTTTTCATCTCAGTCTGCCATTCACTGAGATTCCTCATTACCTCTAGTCATGCAGATAAATTAAGCAGGCAAAAGAGTTTCCAAGCACGGACAGCAACTGACGAAAGGTATAATAGAATATGAGACCAGAAAGACAACTTTGGTTAGGGTAGGAGTCCCAGTATTTTCCAAATCTGTCAGCCTCACAATGTGGTATGTCAGTAAGGGTTGAGTCATGACTCCATTTCAATTATCCACAAAAGAAAGAAAACTGTACGTGACAGTAGACCATGAACATTCTATAGTAGCTAAATCTGCAAAAAGAAAGGGCAGGAGTTTTGCACTCTACCAGTAATGTGATAAAGAGCACCCTGAGGATTGAAAGCCAGGTATGTTATTATGTGGGGTGTGTATATGTGTGTGTGTGTGTGTATGTGTGTGTGTGTGTGTGTGTGTGTGTGTGAGTGAGAGAGAGAGAGAGAGAGAGAGAGAGAGAATAGAACAAAAAGAGAAACAGAAATAGAGACAATTCTGGTGATATTATAGAGGGTATATTGTTAGTAATGACCTCTATGCCACCCTGTTAATTCAATAGGAAATTATGTTAATAATAGTAACAACCGAATAGTTATTATTATTCATATATGAAAAGACTAATGGCTAGTTTGGGGTAAATATAATTATGAGACAGTAAATGACAGTAAATCTATGAAGGTAAATAAAGTGTTGAGAGAGTTAGGGTGTCCACAATCCATAAACTATAGAGTAGTTCGCCATTCTTTTGAAAGAGGAATAATCTAATTATCTAGGAAAACCTAATTACATGAGCAAGATTACCCATTTCTGAAACAATGCCTGGTGAGAAGTAGGTGCTTAATAAATATTTGTTAAGTGAATTCCTGCCCTGGAGAAAGGCGTAGGCCCGATCCCTCCCAACCGGGTAGAAATGCACATGTTCAAGCATCGTGTCTCCTTCTTACTTGTTTCCTTACTCTTCCTTAAATTCCTCCCAAGGGCAGACTTGTTCTTCCCCAGTGCAAGTGACAGAGCTCATGTTAGGTAGATGAAGTGAAATATGACAAAGGATACCTGGGGCACTTATTCAGGCCCCCAGAACATTGCTGGAGGATGGCCTTTCAAATCTTGCGAGCAAAATGCCCTTCTCAGCCCTGGAATGTCCACTGGCACCATGAGAGCTTTGACCTCTGAGCTTCTCTAAGGGATTTCTCTCTGTGCTCTGAGCATCTGACGGTCAGCACACGGAAAAACAGATGGCTCTCCACTCATTCACCTGCTCTACCATCTTCTACGAATGGCTTTGCTTTTTGTTGTTGTTGTTGTCATTTTTAACTAAGAATCTCTCAGTTTTTATTAAGTTGGGCCTGGCATCATGTCTTTCCCTAACCTTCATGTGTACAGCCCAATGTCTTGCAGTGCCAGCTGCTTAGCACTCAGGTGTAGACATGGACACAGATTAAGGTCATTGTGAGCACAGCGACAGAGAAGATCATGAATTAACAGAGTCCTAACAATGGCAGTAGGTTAATTTGAAGAAAAGAAAGAGAATTCTATTTAAAGAAAGAATTTATTATGCACAGAAGTGATGGGGAAAGATCACAAAGAACTGTGAGCTTTAACTATATGAAAAATTAAAACCAACCAGGCCTGGCTGCTCAGTAGTGTAATCCCAGTACTTGGGAGACTGAGACAGGAGGATCACAGGTTCGGGGTCACTTAGCAAGGCCATCAGCAATTTAGCAAACCCTGTTTCAAACTAAAAAATAAAATAGTGCTGGGAATGTAGCTCAGAGGTAGGACACCCCTGGGTTCAATCCCCAGTACCACACACACACATAAAAAAATTAAAACCAAAAACCATAACAAAAATTTTAGGTAGACATAAAATAGTGTAGTAACATGGAAATTAGCTGATTTTAATACCCTTAATACATAGGATATGCTTACAAGTTAATTTTAATAAGTTACTCTGTGAAAGCACTGAGGGGAGAGAGAGAGAGAGAGGGATCGATTTAAGATAGGATCCATGTATTCCAACATATGATAGTTTACTTCAACTATATGTGTGTACGTGTATATCTCATATATACACATATATGACATATAATAAATGTATATTATATATATATAAGAGAAAGTTTCAGAAACACACACAAACACACATACATGCATAGAGATCATAGAGATCTAAGATTATCTATTTATCTACCTATCTTAGTCTTATCAAGTTGCTATTAAAAAATACCATAAACTAGGTAACTTACAAACAACAGATAATTACTTCTCGCTGTTCCAGGGAGTGTGACCGAGGCACCGTGTCTTTGGTGTCTGGGATGGCCACTTCTTCATAGATGGTGTCTTCTCACTGTGCCCTCATATCCCCATCACCAACTTCATCCCAATCCAGTGTAGTTTTTGGAACAAAACAGACACTTAATGGATCTTTATTGAATGACAAATAGATCTCCATTCGAAAGATGACGTTAAAAGGATTTTCTCCAGGTCATACAACTCGTATGTTGGCAAAGCAGCACCTTGAATCCAAAATCAAATCTCACAATTTTTTCTTTAAAAGAAAACAACACACAAATTTCCCCCTGTCATATTGAACACAAACTTTGAAATACAAGATGTAGGACAGTGTTTAACCACCCAGTAAGGATATTAAAGAGCTTCTAGGGACACAGAAAATGTCATATTTGGAAAGCATGGGCAGGGACTTAAATTATCCTTGCCTTCATAAAATCGAAGACAGGTATAAATTTTTGAAATCAGGAAAGGCCAGCTCTTAATAGAAATTAGCAAATGCATGAACATAGGTTCCCAGAGGCCAGGAAGTGGAACACACTACATCTTTTAATGATAAGATATTTCAACTTGAATTCAGCAGCCAGTTCCTGGTCCTCTTCACTAAGAGATGGAGAGAACTGGATGAAATGAAAAATATTTAGGAAGTATTTCAATGGGACACAGCAGTGGATCAAATGTGGGGACACAGACAAATCAATGAGAGCTCCCTGGCTCATGTCATGAGCAGTTACGCAGTCGGAATGACATTTATGAAGATGGAAACATTGGAGATGGCATGTTATGGTAGGGGAGAAAATAGGCTTATGAAACTTGAGTATGAGGTGTCTATAAGACATTCAGATAATGATATACAAAACTCAGAAGGCATGTCAAAGCTACAAATTGGGAAAATTGAAATGAAAATTGAAAATTGGGAATTGTCAACAGTCAGGTGGGCATGTGGGAATAGATGAGGTAGGTGTACAGGTAAAGAGCATACCAAAAGAAGGTCCACTCCAGAACTCTCATGAACTTCATCTTTAGAAGTAAAACAGGAAATGAAGTGAGCCCAAGGGATTTGTAAGTTTTTAGAGATGAGACCTGAAAAGAACAAAATGTTTATAGACAGTCTCACTTGGGTGTGAGCCCCAGCTCTACTACTTACCACTTTTGTACAATTGGGGAAATTACGGAGCTTCTCTAAACTCAAGATCACTTTTGAATTTAGTGAAATATTACACATGTTCACGACCCGCAAAATAAGCCACTGATATTTCCCTGAGGGACCTATGAAAGTAAGAGCAAATTTCTCTTTTGATTTGATTAAAATAACATGTCTCAAAGCATGAAGGAATTGATGAGGCAATCATCTATATATCTACATCTATATCTTAAGTTTTAGGCAATGCTCACAAGCATTTTCTCCCTATTTTCAGATGCTTTCTTCCTAAGATTATGATTGACAGCTTGCACAATGGGGAGAACAGGTTAATACATAGAGGGATTTTTATGTTCATACCTAGAATGATTCTCCTTCCCTCTGGCACTTGAGAAACATAGCTCACCTCGTCATGAATGACAAGTTGGTTTAAAAAAGCCAACTTGTCAGCCAAGGAGATGACTTTTCAACCAATTCCTATTTGAGAGGAAAAATGTGATGAATTTAACAAAACACATTGATGAACTTGTCTTCACTTCTGGGGAAGTTTCCCAAGAACTTTAAAATACATATTATATTTGGAAGACAAATTGGTTTTCCAGAAAGAAATTTAAGATGTCCATTACTTCAAGTTTGAATGATTCCTAACTTTATCCATGTTTTAGAATCTCCACTAATGGAGATTCTTTTCTTTTGAAAAGAGACCTCCTGAAAACTAGTAGAGAGACCAGTATAGTAGTGGAAGGGGATTGGAAGAGGGAGGAGAGGGGAAAAAGGAAGTTTGGGGGAAGGAAACAGACCAACTGATGTTATTTGCATATATAAATATATTACTATGAATCTTTCTATCATATACAATTACAATGCACTAGTAAAAATTATTAAAAGGGTCTCCCTTCTCATTGCATTTTAGTAAGTTCATAAAAATCTTTTAAAATGAAACCCACCACTCTTAGTTATTTACATACCACTTTAATTTATTAATATGTTTTGCCTTGAACAATAATATGAGCAGCCAATAGTGTGTGATATATGAACATTAATTTTTATACAAAGAATCTCAGTTCTCACATTTGTTCTCATTATGCACCCTGGATGGTTTTCAAATGTCACTAAAGAAATACAGTTTATCCTTGGAGAACTCGAAACAATTTACTTTTTAATATCAATGAAATTCATATATGTACCATTAGTGACATGTAAATTACCCTTCCATGCCTTCTCAATGCTATAACTTAGATCAAGTGTTCCACTGGGACTCTCTGGACTTCACAGAGGATTATTTATATCCTTCTTGCAAAGGAGTATAAAGTTGAGTTTTCATCTTGTCTCTGAAAATAGAAAAATAATGCATTCCCACATTTCAGTTTTATTTTCTTTAGAGACAATAATTCCCCATAGACAAAACAGTATACATTTGATTTAGAGCAATTAAAATTATGTCTGATTTCTAAGTTTAGCAAAATGAACACTCTTCTTAGCCTATAATCACTTGATTGGGTGAAAGTACTTGATTTTGTATTAGAAGAAATGCATTTGCAGGTATAGCTGATTAAAATAAATAAATCTGCAGTAGGGAAAAATGAACAAATTATTTCAACAAGTTTGAATTACAAACCAATGAAGTACATTGTACCTCTGAGATACTCCCACAGCCCATTTATTTATTTATTTATTTATTTATTTAGAAACAAGGTCTTGCTAAGTTGCTGAGGCTGGCCTCAAACCTATGATCCTCCTATCTCAGCCTCCCAAGTACTGGGTTTATAGGCATGCACCACTGCACACAGCTGGGATGCTTTTTAAACTAAATGCTTCACACTTGCTTGTGCACGTGGAGCAGATACAGGAAAGTGGCAGGAAGATTCCACAGGGCAGCTGGGTTATCAGCCAGACTCTGAGCACTTC
>PVJS01059971.1:0-11364 GCA_004027185.1 Glis glis
TTTTTTTTTTTTGGTACTGGGGATTGAACCCAGGGCCTCATCCATGCTTAGGCAAGGACTATACTACTGAGATATACCTCTAGCAGAAATTATTCATCTTAATAAACCGAGAAATGGAGGTACTGAGAATTATATGGGCTCAAGAATTTTACAAGGAGTTTATAGAAATAATAAATCAGTCTAGAATCTAAGACTTCAAATCAATGCTTTTACCATTAGATCATGTTTCCATAAGAAAATATAATCAGGTACCAAATGCAACATTTTATTATCTTTCACAGAATGCTAAAACTTGGACTTGAGCCAAAAATTCAAGTTCCGCTGTTAACGATAAGTTAAGAGTGCACACAGATTGTCATTCAGCTTCCCTATAAATCCCTTGTATGGGAGCGTACATGGACTCACAGCAGATGCTGACATTACCTCAGAGCCAAATGGCCTTATCATAGTCAACATGACTTTGGATGATGACTGCTAAAGACAAGAAGGAAACCGGGTGTGGTGGCATATGCTTGTAATCCCAGTACCTGGAAGGCTGAGACAGGAGGATCACAGGTTCAAGACCAGCCTCAGCTACTTATTGAGGCCCTCCCCAACTTAGACCCTGTTTCAAAATAAATAATACAAAATAGGGCTGCGGGTGAAGCTTGGAGGTAGAATACCCCTGAGTTCAATCCCCAGTACCGCAAAAAAAAAAAAAGATAAGGAAAGATATACTCAAACGATATTTAAACAAGGTGTTTTTTTTTTTTTGCAGTACCAGGGATTGAATGTAGCGCGTTCTACCTCCGCGCTACACCCCCAGCCCTATTTTTTATACTTTATTTTGAAACCGGGTCTCACGAAGTTGCGGAGGGCCTCACTAAGGAGAGAGAGAGAAAGAGAAAGAGAGAGAGAGACAGCGAGAGAGAGAGCGAGAGAGCTGAGGCTGGCCGCGAACCCGGATCCTCCGGTCTCCGCCTCCCAAAGTACTGGGATTACAAGCGTACGCCACCACGCCCGGCTACAAGGTGTCTTTTGAGACAGTTTAAACTATGATTCTAACATTAAATGTTTTCCTTTCAATCAGTTTTGATTATAGCATTATGATGGAATTTGATCGAATGCATTTTATAGACATACTTTCTTATTACTTATCTGGAAGGTTAAGAAATAATAATTTAGATTATAATTTATAATAATATATGATATATAACAATGTTATAATTTGTAATAGTTTATTACAAAATACAGGTTGAGTACCCCTTGCCCCAAATTTTTGGAACCAGAAGTGTTTTGGATTTGGGATTTTTTTTAGATTTTGGAATATACACATATACATAATGAGATACCTTGAGGAAGGGACCCAAGTGTAAACATGAAATTCTTTATGTTTCATATGCACTTTATAGTCTGGATGTAATTTCATACAATATTTTTAGTGTAACTGCATTTTGACTGTGATCCCTCACATGAGGTCAGGTGTGAAATTTTCTACTTGTGTCATGCTGGTGCTCATAAAGTTTCAGATTTTGGAGCATTTCAGATTTGGGATTTTCAGATAAGAAATGCTCAACCTGTATTAAAGATAGAAGAAGTCTAAAAAGCAAGTTAGTGCATCCTTCCATTTCAGCTGATGAGAAAAGTCTGGAAAATAAAGTGATAGGCATAATGTCACAGTTCTCACTGACCGCAGAACCAGTTATATTCCAAGTTCTGTTTTAGTTCACATTTAAATATCTTCCATGATTTTTAAGTCAGTTTTGAAAAGAAAATTCATATTTATGATATTATAAGGAAGTATAATGAGGCACTATTATTCTAAATTACCCATAAATTTAAATGTTAAGAAAAACTTATTTGTTTTTTTCTCTTTTTTTTTGGTACTGGGGATTGAACTTGAGGGTGTTTTACCTCCAAGCTACACCCCCAGCCCTATTTTATTTTAATTTTGAAACAGGGTCTCACTAGGTTGATGAGAGTCTCACTACTTGTTGAGGTTGTCCTCGAACCTGCGATCCTCCTGTCTCAGCCTCCCAAGTACTGGGATTAGAGATGTGTGCCACTACGACCAGCTGGTTTTCTTTCTAAAAAGCTTAGATTTAATAGCTGCAACATTTCTTCTATCTGTATTGTAATCATAGTATACTAACTCCCCCTTGTTTAAATGAAATTGTAAAAAGTAATGCATATTTTGGCATATTGGTGTATATTGGTAGTGAACATAATTTGTGCCATTTGGGAAACTCAAAGATGATAGAATTTTAATAGCTGATGGTACCTTTGGGGGCAGTACCATGGGCTAACAAGAGATGTCTTTATACAATCTAGCTCAGAAGAATTTAAATATTTTTATTACAGCTCTTTCCTAAGTTCCAATTCTAAAAAATAAAGCCACAGTAGAAGGGTATTTATAAGTTTCTATGGAAAGACTCACAAAATATATATTGTAATATGACACATAGGCGAACAAGGCTGGAAAATGGTAGAACAACAGCTATCATAGAAGTAAAACAAATGCCACATGATTGATACCAACCACACTTCAGTGTAAAAATCAGACTGTGTATGTATGTGTATGTTACTGGGAATTGAAACCAGGGGGGTTCTACCACTGAGCTATACCCCATGCCCTTTTTTATTTTGAAACAGCGTCTCACTAAATTACAACACACTGGCCTCGAACTTGTGATCCTCCTGTGTCAGCCTCCCAAGTACTAAG
Organism: Glis glis; assembly: GCA_004027185.1. Taxonomy (NCBI): domain Eukaryota; kingdom Metazoa; phylum Chordata; class Mammalia; order Rodentia; family Gliridae; genus Glis; species Glis glis. The sequence continues at coordinate 2,702 of PVJS01059971.1, forward strand.
ATGTAGGCATGTATCATCATACCTGACTAACCAGATTATTTTGAACAGTAAATAACATTACTAGGAGAATTTGTAGCTCCAATGTTTAAAAGGGAACATTTGATTTCTTAAGATCTGTCACAGTTAATGAATATACAATATTTATTCAACTTAAAATTTTCTTTAAAAGAAATAGACTTTCAATCACACAAAGCTTTTTCTCCTGATCTAGACAAGAATATTATGAATTAAAAGAAAAAAGTACTAATAAATTGGCTGGCTCATTCAAATAAATCAATTTGAAAGGATTATAGATTAAGTTGACAGTTTGAATATTATGAGAAAAATGGGAGGATTGAGGTTTTTAAAAATTTTAGAATGATAGAGTAAAAACTTCCATGTATGATAAAATTTTTGACAATATAAGCAGAAATAAAATAATAGCTTGTAATTCTTATATAGAGCATGAGGTGGTGCTATATTCTACCAATTCAAGTAAATTCATATAAATGCAAACAGAACTGTTACTTCATTTATTTGTCATATACAAATTTTACTTATTTTCATTCATAATGTTTAAGAAAATGCTGAAAAGCACAAATTACAAATAGTAATTTGGAAAATAGCTATCGAAACAAATGTAACAGGTTACATTTTTCTTAGATCATTGTAATGAACATGATTTGTTTTGACATATAAATTCTGTTATCATTGTTAAAATTTTAGGTGAGCAGAATTAGTAAGCAGTAGATCTACCATAGATTTCATCAGAAGAGGAACTTATATTATCATTATAACTGTTGTTCTTGTAAAGATATCTTGTGTTATATACTCATTAGAAAGCTATTTCCTTTAAGTATGTTAAGCCAAGTAGATAAAGAGGGCTACTGAACTTTTTGTTATTAAAAATACTTTAAAAATGGAGAAGAAACTCCAGTGGAGTGAAGGAGGGTGTCTTGGCGCGGGGGAGGAGGGAGAATTAGTAAAAAAAAAAACCCACTTCCAATGACATTATGTACATATGTGAGAATACCAATGCCAATCTCAATAGCCTGTATGGGGAAGGGGGGAGTGGAGAGGGAGCCAGGGAAAAACTCATCAAGTGCTATGTGCATGTATGTCACTATTACTATGAATTACATTATGATGTGAGACTATAATGCACCAATAAAAGTATAAAAATACTTAAAAGAGCTGGGCATAGTGGCACACACCTGTAAACCCAAGTACTTGGGAGGCTGAGACAGGAGGATCACAGGTTTAAGACCAGTTTCAGCAACTTAGCAAGATCCTCAACAAGTTAGTGAAGTTAAACAGGGCTGGGCATCTAGAATGCCCCTGGGTTCAGTGCTCAGTACCAAGAATAAAAATACTTAAAAGGTCATATTGATGATTTGTGGAAGGAAAAATTAATATTTTCTCCTAATTGACAGATTGAACTCATCAACATTTTGAAAAAGTAAGAAACTGTTGTAACAAAACTATTTGGAGCTTTCACAAAAATTAACAGTGAACTATATTGAAGTTGAAATGCTTATATTTGTATTGTCATATAAAGAAATATTTATAACATATATGGTATGTAACACAAGTATATGGTTTGTATACATAGCACATGTTATATGTAGGTATAGTGTATACACTGTACAATATATGTACACAGACATTTATAACCCAGATAGGCTGCATACTATGTGTATTGCTGTGAGCATATAATGGGCAATATACACATGTAAAACATATATTTAGACTTATTCTAATTAGGAGTCTGAATATAGGAAGTATTGCATCTCTGGGGTTTACATTTCATGGTTTGATGCTTACTCTAGTTTTAGTCTTGACTGGCCTTAGCAAAGAAGTTAAAGCTATTCCTCTCACAAAGGAAAATTCCTGACATTCCTCAATCCTTACAGAACCTAAGCAGATGGAATTCAAGTATAAAAAAAGAATAGTAATTCAGTACCTAAGTATGGCCAGTAAGAAGTAATAAATGGATAGTCGCTGTAAAGTTCTTATTTTCCTTCTGTGATTCGAGTCCTTTACCAGTTGTGTAATTTATGTTTTCAGATCTGGCTGCTGAGTATCATATGCACCTGTAGTCCCAGTTACTCAGGAGTCTGAGGCAGAAGGATCACTAGAGCTCAGTAGTGCTGGGGGCAAAATAGCAAGGCCCCAGTATGGGAGGAAGGGGAAGAAGAGAAAATCTGGCTTATGCTTACCCTATTACAACAATTTCCAAATCTCTAAAAAAAGTCTCTTTTCTGTTCCACATGAAACTGAGGTTACCCAAACTTGTTTAAAGTAGATTTAAGCTGGGCGTGGTGGCACACACTTGTAATCCCAGTACTTGGGAGGCTGAGACCGGAGGATCACAGGTTCACGGCCAGCCTCAGCTACTTAGTGAGGCCCTCCGCAACTTAGTGAGACCCTGTTTCAAAATAAACAATAAAAAAATAGGGCTGGGGGTGTAGCTCAGAGGTCGAATGCCCCGGGTTCAATCCCCAGTACCGCAAAAAAAGGTAGATTTCAAGTAAAGAAAATTAATTTAACCGTCCTTTGTAGTAATTTATTCTGTATTTTCACAACCAACTACTTCTCAGTACTTGGTTATAGAACATCAGAAATGTATAAAATTTATAAGCTCAAACAAAAGTACTTCAAAAGAGCCACAGATCATTAAAAAAATAATTTTATCTCAGCTCATTTAACAAATACCAGATAGTAAACAATAAAGGGAAACGTCAAAATCAGAAATAGGAAATAAGAAGGTAAGGAATACAGGGCTAAGAAAGATTTCCAAAAGACATTAAATTTCATATGCAAGTCACAGAATTAAAAAGTTGACAGTAATCATTAAATCCTTTGTACCTTTCACTTAATTCCGAATTATTAGCATCTGTTTTTGATGCCTTTAATACAAAACTCAAGTGGACTCTTGTTATACAGAAGCTATGGCTTATAGATAGATCGGTTTTGGCATTATCTATTAGATCTGCGCCTTCCTTACTAAATTTAAGTACTACTCTATGCCAGGCTATCATCACTTTATTTCTGGATAACTCTGCAGTCTCTCAAATAGTCTGTCTAATGTGAGGCCTCCATACACAATACAATACTAGAATAACTCTCTTAAACTACATTTTCATCATGTCTTTCCTATATAAAGACCTACGGTCATTTCATGATTCTATAATAATATTAACAAGCCGGGCGTGGTGGCGCACGCTTGTAATCCCAGTACTTGGGAGGTGGAGACCGGAGGATCCGGGTTCGCGGCCAGCCTCAGCTACTTAGTGAGGCCCTCTGCAACTTAGTGAGACCCGGTTTCAAAATAAAGGATAAAAAATAGGGCCGGGGGTGTAGCCCAGAGGTAGAATGAATGCCCCTGGGTTCAATCCCCGGTACTGCAAAAAAAAAAAAAAAAAATAATAATATTAACAACACTATTTTTTATTAAAGTAAATACTATACATATCTGGCCCTGTGCTAAATGCTTTACATATGTTAAATGATTTAAATCTTTCCAAAACACACTAAATACAATTATTCCCAATTTATAGATAAGGAAACTGAGACTTAGAAGGGCTGCTGATAAATGTATCCAAATTTGCATAGTTTTAAGGAAGAAAGCTAGGATTTCAGCTCAGGTCTTCTCTAACCCAAAGTTCTTCATCAATGCCAAGAATACTGCCTGGCATAGAGTAGTCAACCAATAAATATTTGTTGAATAAATGAATGACCAAATGAAATGCTATGTCATATTATTGATAATCAAATTATTTTTTAGCTCAAGATCCATATTTTACACTAAGTAAAATTGCTGGCATACATTGCCTACTTAGTGATGATTTGTTGAAATGAACTAAATTAAAGGAATTGCACTGATTTGGACTCAGTAACTGGCATTTAGAAAAAGTATTATGATTTAATATAATCTGTATTAATATTTATATCCCTATTTATGCTGGATAAATTTACATTTATTTATACTTTTGAATCAGGCAAACCAATTATTTAACTAAGTTAATTTTATCGGAATTTAACTTTGTAAAATACAAAAAGGTTCCATTGGTGGAAATAATATTGTTGGAACACTAAATATTGTGTGAACATGGTGGACATGCACACCAAATTGCTTAGGGTGTATAGATTCCTAAACAGTCTGAACAAAATTCCTTGGAGATAATGTTTTAAAATTTTAATATAGAACAAATGTCACTGTCTAGCAATTTAAAGATATAAGGGACTTCAGAGTTCAATAACAAATACAGAGTTGTTATTTGAAACAAAAATGTAGCTCTTGAGGACAATCAGTTCAGTTTTCTAACAGCAGTTATAGTATGTGGTCATAACCATTTTTCCCCTTTTTACAGAGGTCTCTAGGTGCACATTTTTAATGTATCCTAGCAGTTTCCAGTTAATGTTTTATATTTCTGTAGCTATTATTTTCTGTTGAAAGAAAACTAGTAAATGTTGAGTCTAGAAAGGGAAAACAAAGGAAGAAGATCAATATTAACACTCTACAAACATTGACTTAGCAAAGTGACTTTGTTGTCTTTCTCTCATAGGAATTGATATTGAATGAACTATTTATTAATAAGAAATATCTATGGAAAGTATTCATTAAACAACAACAAAAAATTACTTGATAAAGTTTATAATTAGATAATATCAATAATTTAAAAATTTTAAGTCATCATTTTCAAACTAAAACCCTTATAGTAAGTAGTATTCATTATTTTACTTTAAAAATATCACAACTGGCATACAGACAGAAATGCTACATTCATTCTACCGGGAGAAAAAAATCAAAGAATTACTTCACAAACCTTACTGGTTCTCTGTACACACTGGATAGTTATTAATAAACTGATTTCAGAAGTTATATCTGTTAATTTAAAATACTATACCTTTAAGTTTGGCTCAGTTAACTTTGAGTTTCGGTTACTATTAGCACCCATGGTAATTGTGAAGGAAACAGATGTTTTGAACTTTCTAGCAGTTGACAGTAAAGAATTCCTTGTGTCACCTGTAACAAGTAATAGTTATTTTGTCTAACATTATGAAAAGTTGTTAATTGGAGTTTGTCTCTAAACACAGTATAGTATAAAGGGTTTATTATATCAATTTCACTTTTTGTTCTTCCTATTGAAATAAAGTAAAAAAATTATATTTATCAGACTTTAATTGCCCCTAATTTATGAGCTACAAGATTCTTTACTTCAATATGTCACCTTTTAGTCTGAAATTTTAGTTTTAATAAAATATAATGAGCATAGCCAAGTCAAGTTCCATAATAAAATTTTACTTCAGTAGATTTTTATAGCTAAGAGAGTCTAGAAATGGTAGCTAACAAAAGTTGGATTCTCATTTGTTTTATCACTGATAACCTGAGATAGAAGGAAAATTTTATCTGAATTATGACCCTTCATCACTCATCAAGAAATTCTTAGTGGTGAAAGTAGATACCTTTATTTGAAAATGTTTCCTGGTCATTATTTCTGATGATTCTAGGTGATAGTTTTGGTACTGGTGGTGGGTCCCTTTCAGGGGACCTTTCGACATGGCTTCCAAATTGTTGACGCCTCAGTTTACTGTCAACCTCCAGTTTTTCTAGAGTAGTCTTGAGACATTGCTCATTGGTTGTCATATATAATTTACAAAACTATAGGAAATAAAAAAGTAGCCCAATGGGTAAAACATTCAATCATTCATTTGAGAAGGAGAAAGCAAATGTACATTAGTAGGCAAGGGATAGACTGACAGATGGAATATATTTCTTATTGAACCCGGTTACTCATTTTTTCTTAAATCAGATGGACCAGCCTCAAGTGACCTAGTGAGACGCAGCAATGAATCAATGATGCGGTCATACTCTGAGTGGAAATAACATGTTACAAAGGAGAGATGATTTTTTTTTACAAGATGCATAAACTTGTATCTGTTCTAAATAATTTTTATGATTCTTCCACTCTAGAAAAGGTACATTTCTGAGGAGAATCTCTATTTTTGTGTGTGTGTCTGTGTGTGCACAAGTATGTATTTTAACTCGGTTATACAGCTTGAGTAGCCCTTATCTGAAATGTCTGGACCAAAAACGTTTTGGATTTTTTTTCAGATTTTGGTGTATTTACATATATATAATAAGATATTTGGGGATGGATCCCAAGTCTAAATACAAACTTCACTTGTGTTTCATAGACACCTTATACACACAGCCTGAAGGTTAGTTTTATGCAATATTTTTAGTATGACTGTGGCCCCTCACATGAAGTCAGGTGTGGAGTTAAGTTTCAGATTTTGAAGCATTTTGTATTTTTGGATTAGGGATGCTCAATGTGTATTATTTTTAATGTAGTCATCATATCACAATTGTGGAACCGAAAAGAATGAATTTAAAGTACAATGAATTGAATGCACAGTATACGACTGTGTCATTGCCAACATTAAAATGATATGCCTCTTTTAAAAATACTTTCATAAGGGTTGGTGTAGTTCAGTAGTAGAACACCAAACAAACAAAAATCCCCCCCAAAAACTTGTCTGAAGTTAATTAGCTTGATTTAATCATATCACAATGTATACAAACATACATTACATATACTGTAAATATGTATAATTTTGTCAATCATACATTAATAAATACAGGGAAAACTAAATTTCCATATGCAATAGGTACCTTAATGTAGTCAAATTTGCCATTGGCATTTACATCAGCCAAATTTACTATGGCATTTACTTCTTCTCCAGTCATCTTCTCACCTCTCTGAAATAAAACAAGATTTATTTTAAAACAACATGATTACCAATGTATTATTCATGGGGATAGTGGAAATACAATTTAATCTTTTCTCTAAGTAAGTTGGAATATATGGTTTCATTATAAATCAGAATAATAAAATAAAATTTCACAATTTTTTGAAAATGTGCTGTTTCAGTTTACTAAATTTTAACAATTATATTTCACAGAATCAGTAGTAGATGCTATTTAGTATAGAGTAATGGTATTTTCTAAAATTGTACAAAGAAATGGAAGGGATTTCTAATCCCATTTCTACTTTGTTTTCCTTTTACTTATCACTGACTTTCAAAGAGATCTACAAAGAACTGCATAGAAGAACAAGAGTATTGCAACATAGGCTCAATTATATCCTTGGTCTTTTATTTACAAAGCATTTTCATCCAGAAGGATCTCCAAGTTCTTTATAAATAGCTTGTATGTAATTCATTTCACCTGTCAATGAAATAATTAATATGAACTTTAGTAGCCAAAGCTAGATTCTAAGTTGTTTTGCAAATATGTACAGTATAAAACAGTTTCACAGATCTTACCTTTGTTAGAAATTTATAAAGGTCACTGTGTAAAATAGAGCCATCATCATTTACATCTAACTGCTTAAAGGATTTTAGCAGTTCTGCTTTTGAAGTAGGTTTTTCCTTCCTTAAAATCCCACAAAAATCATCAAAATTCAGTTTGGCAGTTTGAGGAGTCCAATACTTATTAATGGTCTTTTGGGAGGGGTTTCTTCCTGCATACTGAAGAGCTGTCCAATAAAACAAATACTATTTGTTATTGTAACATTTGGAATTGAAATTTAGATGTACTTTTTTCTTCAAGTCATTATATATTATAGTAAGCAAATTCCATATATACCAATACATTACCTTTGGTGTTGACTATCTAGTTATGTCAATGTATGACTGACTTTTCAAAACAAAAATATATATGCCACCAGCTAAAGATTTTTTATTTACTAATGCCAGAATTAAGTGGATTTTTCCTATTCTGACAGTTTGGTTCTCAGCCGACATATTGTGTGTGTGTGTGTGTGTGTTACTGGGGATTAAACCCAAGGGCATTCTACCTCCAAGCTACACCCCCCACCCACTCCCATTGTTGTTGTTGTTGTTTTTGTTTTGTGTGTGTGAGTGTGTGCACGCATGCACTACTGGTAATTGAACCCAAAGGCTTCTACCTCTGAGCTACACCCCCAGCTGTATTTTTTTTTTCCGGTACTGGGGATTGAACCCAGGGGCTTTCTACCTCTGCGCTACACCCCTGGCCCTATTTTTTATACTTTATTTTGAAACCGGGTCTCACAAGTTGCGGAGGGCCTCACTAAGTAGAGAGAGAGAGAGACAGACAGACAGACAGACCGACAGAGAGACAGAGAGAGAGAGCTGAGGCTGGCCGTGAACCCGGATCCTCCGGTCTCCACCTCCCAAAGTACTGGGATTACAAGCGTGCGCCACCACGCCCGCCCCAGCCGTATTTTATTTTTTATTTTGAAACAGGGTGTTGCTAAGTTGCTGAAGGCCTAAGTTGCTAAGGCTGGCCTCAAACCTTCAATCCTCCTGTCTCAACCTCCCAAGTACTGGAATTACAGGTAAGTGCACCACACTTGGTTACCCCCAGCCCTTTTAATTTTTTATTTTGAAACAGGGTCTCCCTAGATTTCTGAGAGTCTGGGTAAATTACTGAGGTTATCCTCCAACCTGTGATCTTCTTGTCTCAGCCTCCCAAGTACTGGGATTATAGGTGTGTGCCCCCACACCCAACTCAATCTACATGTTTTAAATAACTTGTAATACATGATTAACCTAAGAGCTTTTAGAAGGAAAAAAAGATTAAAAACATCATCCTTTTTTTTTTTTTTTTTTTTTTTTTTTTTTTTTTTTTTTTT
>PVJS01059972.1:0-11365 GCA_004027185.1 Glis glis
AGAGAGAGAGAGAGAGAGAGAGAGAGAGAGAGAGAGACAGGGAGAGAGAGAGAGAGGGAGAGAGCTGAGGCCGGCTGCGAACCTGCGATCCTCCTGTCTCAGCCTCCCAAGTACTGGGATTACAAGCGTGCACCACCACGCCCGACTCAAGGGGATGTAGTTTAAATTGGCTGGTGAGGGAAGGTTGCTCTGAGCCCGTTATTTTGCTCATCGAGGAGTAAATACCAGGCAGAGGCAACAGCAGGAACTGACCCTGAGGCAGGAAGGGCCTGGGCCAGTGCGGGCTCGGGAACTGAGCTGGGGCAGCGGTGCTGGATGAGGTGGGTGGGAGGCAGACCCAGCTGGCGAGCTTCCTGCCAACATGGAGCAGTAGAGAGGTTGGGCTTTTGGGGTCACATGAGTTAGAGTTTGGAACCCCTTCCTAGCTGCAAAACTTTACGACAACTGACTCAATCTCTCTGAGCCTCAGGTTCTTCTCTGTAAAATGGGAATACTAACAGTACCCACGTCATGGCTGTGGGATGAAATAAGATGTTGAGTTGAAGGTGTCCCTCGAGAGCTGGGCACGGGACAAGGGTTCAGTGAGCAAGAGCTCCTGCCCTAGATGACAGACTGAGCCTTTGAAGTGAGTTTGGGGTGTCAAGTCCTTGCCTCCCACCTTGGCAGCCCCCCAGGAGGAAGGTGTGGGCTCTGCAGGAAGCGCCACAAGGGCGGTCAACCTGATTTTGGGGGGACTGTATAAACTTGGGTCCACTGCTATCAGTGAGCACCCCACCCCAGGTTCAGGGTTGTCTCATTGATTTTAGCTCCTCATTAAGTCCTTACTATGCAGAAATGCAAACGAATGGCAGCCTGTTGCATGTAATGATAGGTGAAGTTCATAAATATAAAGGATAAATGTAAATGTACAGTTGAGCAGAGGAAGTTATACTCAGAGGAGTCCATTCTAAGCCGGGCGTTGTGGTGCACTCCTGTAATCCCAGTACTTAGAAGGCCGATACAGGAGGATTGCAGGTTGGAGGCCAGTGTAGGGTAATTTAGTGAGACTCTGTTTCAAAATTTAAAAGAAGTCAGGTGTGGTGATGCACACTTGTAATCTTAGTACTTGGAAGGTTGAGACAGGAAGATTGGAGGTTTGAGGCCAGCTTCAGCAATTTAGCAAGACCCTCAGCAATTTAGTGAGACCCTATTTCAAAGTAAAATATAAAAAAGGGGCTGGGGGGTATAGCTCAGAGGTAGAATGCCCCTGGGTTCAATCCCCAATACCAAAAATTAAAAAATAAATAAAAATAATAAAATATGGCTGGGGGTGTATATCAGTGGTAGAATATCTCTGGTTCAATCCCTAGTACCACAAAAAATAAAATTAAATTAAAAAGTCCATACTTGGGAGGCTGAGACTGGAGGATCCGGGTTCGTGGCCAGCCTCAGCTACTTAGTGAGGCCCTCCGCAACTTAGTGAGACCCTGTTTCAAAATAAAAAGATTAAAAAATAGGGCTGGGGGTGTAGCCCGGAGGTAGTATGCCCCTGTGTTCAATCCTGGGTACTGCCAAAAAAAAAAAGTCCATACTGTCTAATTCTGTTTGTGTCAAGTTCAAAGCAGGCAAAAGGAATCCATGGTGATAGAAGTCAGAAAGCTGGTTCTCCTCAGGGGCTAGGGACGGGAAGAGGGAAGGATTTCTGGGGTTCAGGTACTGTTCTCTCTCAGGAGCTGCTTGTTTCATGGAAGTGTTCGGTTCATGAATATGCATCATGATGTGCATTTTCTTGCATGTACGTTATACCTTAACCCAAATAGACTACTCACAAAGAAACTTCAGCTCCACTTCCTGTGCTGAGCTCTCTGAATCCCATGTTTTTGGTTCCTTAGGGGCTTTTTCTTTATCCTCTGAGCAGGAGTCCTTCTGTAAGCTGTGGGTTGCAGCAGCGTGGCCCGCTGCCGCGGCCTGTGCTCGGCAAGGCCCTGCCCCGCATATCCGCTGACTTCTGGTTCCGCAGGTGCTTGGCTGTGCTCACACTTTTGGCGCCAGCCTGCTTGTGGTGCTAGAGGTCATTTGCTGTTTCTGGAATATTTGGAGGAATGCTGGCCTGCAGATTTTGGCCTCTCCCAGACTTGGTAGCCACCAGTAGGGCAGAGCAGGAGAATATTGGAGCAGGGCTCATCAAGAGAAGCCCAATGAACCCCTCATTTTATAGAGGCTAAGACCAGTGGCTTGTCTAAGGTCACACTGTGAACTGTGAACTGGTGCTTAGGATACGGTGGGGACTGGTGATCTGTCTCCTAGTTTAGGGTTTTAGCCACCGCACCATAAGGACTCACAAACAAAATAATTTTTCCTTTGTGTGTGTGTGTGTGTGTGTGTGTGTGTGTGTGTGTTTGGTATGGGGGATTGAACCCAGGGGCATTCTACCTCCGAGCTACACTCAGCCCTTTTTATTTTATTCATTTTGAAATGAGGTCTCTCTAAGTTGTTAAGGCTGGCCTCGAACCTGCAATCCTCCTGTCTTAGCCTCTCAAATACTGGGATAACAAGCATGCGCCACCACGCCTGACTTTTTCCTTTTATTTGAATGCTCCTGGGGATTGGGAGAGAATATATAGTAGAGCAGTCTTTTCTGTTAGATCTCGAGGGTAGGGTAGCAGGGCCAGAATTAGGACGGTGAGCATTTGGGAAGGAGTAATGTTCCCCAGGAGGGCGCTGGTAGATAGGCCCAGTGGTGGGTTCCTGGACCTCCACCACCTTCTCCTCCACCATCTACTGTGTGCCTAAGGAACTGAAAGTAATTGTGTGTGTGTGGTCCTGGGAATTGAACTGAGGGGCACTCTACCACTGAACTACACCCCCAGCCCTTTTTATTTTTTATTTTGAGACAGGGTCTTGCTAAATTGCCCAAGCTGACCTTGAACCTGCAGTCCTCCTGTCTCAGCCTCCCAAGCACTGGGATTACAGGCATGTGCCACCATGCCTAATATAAAGTAATTTTTTTTTTTTTTGGTTCTGGGGATCGAACCCAGGGGCATTCTACCTCTGAGCTATATCCCCAGCACTATTTTTTATTCTTTATTTTGAAACAGGGTCTCACTAAGTTGCGGAGGGCCTCACTAAGTAGCTGAGGCTGGCCACGAACCCGGATCCTCCAGTCTCAGCCTCCCAAGTACTGGGATTACAAGTGTGCGCCACCACGCCCAGCTAATATAAAGTAATTTGATATAAGCAGCATAAAATAGCGATTCCTTGTTTCTTATTCTTCAATTACTTTCCTTTTCTTAGATTTCTTTTACTTACATTATTATATTAATGTAAAATCATAAAATGTTACTGCTAAAGCGGACATGGTGGCAGACTCCTGTAATCCTATAATTCCAGTACTTGGGCTGCTGAGATAGGTTCGAGGCCAGCCTCAGCAATTTAGCGAGGTTCCTCAGCAACTTAGACCGTTTCAAAATAAAAAATAAAATAGGGCTGGGAGGTGTAACTCGGAGGTAGAATGCCTCTGGGTTCAACTTCCAGTACTCCCCCAAAAAAGTTACCACTAAACTGGATCTTGACAAAAACTTAATCCAAATTTCCCATTTTATTTATTTATTTATTTATTTTTGCGGTACCGGGGATTGAACCCAGGGGGGTTTTACCTCCGAGCTACACCCCCAGCCCTATTTTTTATACTTTATTTTGAAACCGGGTCTCACAAAGTTGCGGAGGGCCTCACTAAGTAGCTGAGGCTGGCCGCGAACCCGGATCCTCCGGTCTCCGCCTCCCAAGTACTGGGATTACAAGCGTGCGCCACCACGCCCGGCAAAATTTCCCATTTTATATATAGGGAAAGTGAAGACCAGAGAGGAGAACTGATTTGTCCAACGTCACAGAGCAAGTGATGTAGGAGGTAGAACTCAAAGGCAGAACCTTCTCAACTATACCATGCCAGTTTAAACAAACAAACAAACAAACAACAAAACCTTATTTAGCACCAGGCACGGTGGCACACACGTATAGTCTCAGCAGCATGGGAGACCAAGGCAGGAGGATCTCTTGAGCCCAGGAGTTCAGGACCAGCCTGGACAGCATAGTGAGACCTCATTAAAGATCATTTAAGCCAGTAAAAGACCAGCAGCATTAACCCAACAGCTATTTTTATTTCTGAGTCTTCCCTTCTGATCTTTCCAAGGGTATTTCTCACACCCACACGCCCCTCCTGCTTTGCGTCCACTTGAAGCACAGATGTCTGTACAGAGTTCACCTTCTTCCAAGTGCTCCGCGGGCTGGGACACCAAGGGGAGCAGGAAGGGCCCTGATGGCCCTGGGAGCCCCAGGGGTGAGATTAGGCATCTATGCTCATTGTACTGGGCTGTCAGCTCTTTGAAGGCAAGTCTACATCTGTTCTCCTGGTTTTTTTTGGTTGTTGTTTTGTTTTGTTTTGGTGCCAGGGATTGAACCCAGGGTGTTCTACCTCTGAGCTACACCCCAGCCCTATTTTATTTTTTATTTTGAAACAAGGTCTTGCTAAGTTGCTGAGGCTGGCCTTGAACCTGCGATCCTCGTCTCAACCTCCTAAGTCCTGGGAATACAGGCGTGCGTCACCATGCCTGGCTTGTTCTCCTGCTTTGAGCATTACTATGGTACTGAGACTGAGGCCAAAGGTCTGGGAAACTCCTGTGACTTATCTTTGCCCTTGCTGTTCCCTCGCTTTTAGAAACATTATGCTTTCCCTTAATGTCCAGATCAAATGCTGTGTCCCCAACAGAGCCTGCTGGGAGCCACCTATTCCATCCCACTCTCTTCTGCTGAACTGAATTCCCTTGTGTTGTGGACTCCCATCTCTAGTAGCTCTAGTGTCGTCAAACCTCGTGTTGCACGCTTTAACTGGTCCTCTTCCCCGTTGGGTGCAGGTCCCTCCAAGCTGGGCCTCTGTGCTCTTTAGCTTTCATCCATCTGCCCCCACCCTACTATGGAGTCTATCCCAGGCCTTTTACATCTGATAAGTACTCAGCACCCACGGACACACATAACTTTTTTTTTTATTTTTGTGGTGCTAGGGGTTGAATCCGGGGGCATTCTACCTCCAAGCTACATTCCTAGCCCTTTCTATTTCTTATTTGGAAATAGGGTCTCGCTAAGTTGCTGAGGGCCTCACTAAGTTGCTGAGGCCGGCCTCAAACCTATGATCTTTCTTTCTCAGCCTCCCAAGTACTGGGATTACAGGTGTGCGGCACCACATCCAGCCGGACACCCATAATTTAACTGCAGAGCTATCTGAAACCTGCATTGAGTTAATCATAAACCAGAAAGCCCTCCTTCCCACAATGCCCTGGAATCCATGATTGTCCAGGATGTCTGAGGTACAAAGTGGGAAACAGAACAGAAAGTGATTTTTATTTCCTGGACACATACTATTTATTTACTGTCTTTAATTCTTCCAACACCATGTGAAGCAGTTATTATTCCCATCTTGTGGATGAAGAAACTCAGTCTCCAAGATGCTAAGTAACTGGCTCAGGCAAGACAGACCTGCCTTATCAAGAAGCCAAGTGGGAAATTCCACTCTGTGTGACCCAGAAAATCCCAGAGAAAGTCAGACATAAAAGCCAGAAACGTCTCTGGGCAGAGCCCTGTCCCTCACCCTGGCCTGAGCTGTTTGTGCCTCCTGATTGCACACATGCTGGCATTTCCTGCTGCTGGGAAGCCACTGCCCTCCTGGCAGAGTCTGTGCCGGGTTCCTTCCCATCCTCCTAAGCAACATGAGGGGGAGCACATTCCCATTCGACGGATGAGGAAGATCAGAGAAGTTCAGTAACATACTCATGGTCACATGGCCTGCAAAGGGTCGTCAGGATTCCACCCCAGAGCTGTGAGATGGGAAAGCCCCTGCTCTTTCTATGCTAATTCAATAATTTAATCAGAATCTATCTGGGAGATTCTTCAGAGCTCATCTGTTCTAGTAGAGGCCAGGACACAGGGTGGCGGCGGTGGAGGTGGTTAATGGGCATGCCATGGCTCGTGGGTCGGAGAATTTTATCAGTCAAGGGGGTCCAAAGAGGAGGAAAGACAGGGCTGATGTATCCATCCTCCGCGCGGGGCAGCCGTGAGTACTGCACCAGACCACCGAATTACTTGGTGAAATTCCATCCTGAACCTTTGATGGGGTTCGTGTGTGTGTGTGTGTGTGTGTGTGTGTGTGTGTGTGTGTGTGTTACTAGGGATTAAACCCAGGGGTATTCTACCTTCAAGCCACACCTCCAGCCCTTTTTATTTTTTTCCTTTGGAACAGGGTCTGGCTAGGTTGCTAAGAGTCTCGTTAAATTGCTGAGGCTGGCCTCTAACTTGTGATCCTCCTGTCTCAGCCTCCCAGGCCTTGTCCCACAAGAGCTAAAGGGTTACTTAGAGCCCTGGGGTACTCTCCCCAGAAGCAAATGGAAGAAGCATGTGAATTAGACCATGTGCTAATGGAGGGACCTCAAAAACACGTGCCAGGAGTTCAGAGGAGGAGGAGGCCTTCGCTCTGGGTGGGGTAGCTCCTCACAGTCCAACCCGGGAGATGGTGGGAGCCGCCTTGAGGAAGGCTGTGCCCGCACTGAGGAGCAGGGGGAGAGGGCGAAGGGATGGAGCTGCCAGGGGACAGCCGACTGCAGAGGGCCTTGGGTGACAGAAGCTGAGGACAAGGGGGAGGCGCTGTCATCACCCATTGTTAGGAAGACAAAGCACAAAGCCACTCAAACAAAGTGGCCGCCTTGCACATGCTTCAGTGAGAAAGGAGCTGGGCTCCCCATGCAGATCGCTGCCCTGAGGGTGGGTCTCATCCACTCAATCTGCAGTAGGAAAACTGCAAGAGCTGGGGGAGGTCCTGTGCGGGGGTGATGGAAACCATTATTCATCCATGGTCTACTGGATATACTTTCTTTTCTACTTATTTATTGCCAGTGTGTAAATTTTGTATTGCGTTTTTGACTCATGTTATTTTTTTTATCTATGCCTCTCCATGCATTCAGAGTTCATTTATTCAAACTTTTTTTTAGATTTTTTTTTTTGGTACTGGGCATTCTACCTCTGAGCTACACCCCCAGTCTTATTTTTTACTTTTATTTTGAAACAGGGTCTCTAGGTTGATGAGTCTCACTACTTACTGAGGCTGTCCTTGAACCTGCGATCCTCCTGTCTCAGCCTCCTAAGTACTGGGATTACAAGTGTGTGCCACCACGCCCGGCTCTTTTTTACTTTTGAAATAATTTCAAATGTAATAGAAAAGTTGTAATAATTACAGAACTCCCATGTGCCCTTGACCCAGATATACAAATTTTTAATTTATTCATCTCCTGTCTCTTTCTCTCTCCCTTTTCTCCCTGCCGCCTTTCCTTATCTTTTCTATGAGACAGGCTATGTCTGTCTGTCTGTCTAATTGTTTCTGACTCATTTGAAAGTAGGTTGCAGATATTATGTCTCTTCATCCCATAATACTTCACTGTGTATCTCCCACAGACATGGACATTCTCTTTCATTATCACAGCATAGTTATCAAATTCAGGACTTTTAATACTGATAAAATATTTTAATCTATCACTCTTATTCTAATTTTGTCAATTTACCCATTAGTGATTTTTTTTTTGGTATGGGGGATTGAACCCAGGGGCATTCTACCTCTGAGCTACACCCCAGCTCTATTTTATTTTTTATTTTGAAACAGGGTCTCACTAAGTTGCAGAGGCCTCCCAAGTTTCTAAGGCTGGCCATGAACCTGCGATCCTCCCTTCTCAGCTTCCCAAGTACAGGGATTATAGGTGTGCGCCACCGTGTCCAGTTCCCATTAGTGTTGTTTATAGCAGTTTTTCTTCCTGCAGTATAAGATGCAGTGTAGGATTATGTGTGGCATCTTGTTGCTATATTTTTATAGTCTCCTTTAATCTGGAACAGCTCCTGAGCCTTTAGTTATTTATTTTATTGTCATGATACTGACAGTTTTGAAGAATACTGTCTTTTTGGGGGGGGACCCAGGAGCATTCATTCTAACTCTGAGATATACGCCCAGTCCTTTTTTATTTATTTATTTTTTTGTTTTGAAACAGGGTCTCACTAGGTTGCGGAGAGTCTTGCTACATTGCTGAGCCTGTCCTCGAGCCTGCAATCCTCCTGTCTCAGCCTCTTAAGTACTGGGATTACAGGCCACTATACCTAGCTAGAACACTGTCTTTTTAAAAAAATAAATGCAATCCAGACTTTTGTGACCTTCATAATATTTTACTACATGGGCATTCCCAATTTATTTAAATTCCCCTGTTGTTTTTCACTGCTAAAAATAATAGTATTTCTGTGAGCATATTTGTTTAATCTCCTCTCTGCATTATTTCTGTTGAGTGTATTCCCAGAGGTGGCATACCAGGGCAAAGACTATTTATTTATTTATTTATTTATTTATTGTGGTACTGGGGATTGAATCCAGAGACATTCTACCTCCGAGCTACACCCCCAGCCCTATTTTTTTTTTTATTCTCTATTTTGAAACAGGGTCTTGCTAAGTTGTGGAGGGCCTCACTAAGGTGCTGAGGCTGGCCACTAACCTGCGATCCTCCTGCCTCAGCCCCCCAAGTACTGGGATTGCAAGCGCGCACCACCACGCCCGGCTTCAAAGACTATGAGTGATTTCCTTAATGGTTGAAACTAGAAATACTGAACCAGTTTATAGTGTCACCAGGGTGTACCTATTTCCTCATGGCTTTGCCAACACTCTGCCATTGTGTATTTTTGTGTGTTTTTGGTAGTTTGAGAGTTTTGTAAAGATACATTAATATTTTCACTGTGGGAAGATTTAAAGCGATTGGAGTCTTCTGTGCTTTCCCCTTCATTCCAAACCTCATTCTCTCTGCTTCTCTACTGTTTTGCATGGTGTTTACGTTTCATTCATTCGTTGAATTTTTATGGATAGTTTTAAGTTCTGAAGGCAACACAGGTAGGTAAAGCAATTATAATAGTTCCTATTTTATAAAGGGATGCAAATGAGACTCAGGGACTTGACCTGCCCCAAGCTAGTCAGGAGTGGATGCAGCACTTCCTGATGGATAGGTAGTGTTGCCTCCCTCCCTCCAGAAGTAGAGGGGAAGCATGATCCTCAGGCCCCCAGACCTGCAGCCAAGGGGTCTGCTGCTCCGTCTCTGCTTTTAGACGCCGGCTTGGCGGGTTCTGTTGGGCAGCTTTCTGAGAGAATGCTATTGGTGTAGGGGTGCTTTTGAGAGGCCCCAGAAGTGAGCTCCTGTTCTTCCCTTGGCTGGGGAAACCAGAGTGAGGGCAACCAGGCTCCCCCTCACCTGGGCTGGAGTAAAGAACCCAGGGCTCTGTGGTGCAGGTGGGAGGCCCTGCGACCATGTAGCTTCCGGGGCCTTCCACAAGGGGATGGCTCTGGTCTTGAGTCTCTCTTGAGTCAGGCTTTTGAACCCCAAGACCTTTATCCTGCAAGGGCTCCTATATTGTCTAATCTACGGGACAGAAAACCATAGCCCTAGCCAGGTATGGTGATACACACCTGAAATCCTAGTACTTGGGAGACTGAGACAGGAGGATTGCAGGTTTGCGGCCAGCCTCAAAAATTTAGTGAGGTCCTCCGCAACTTAGTGAGACCCTGTTTCAGAATAAAGAATAAAATAGGGCTGAGGGTGTAGCTCAGAGGTAGAAAGCCCTGGGTTCCATCCCCAGCACCCCCCCCATGGAAATTATATAGCCTTACAGCCCAAATCTTCCCCACCGCCTGTGTGTGACTAGCCCTGGAGCTAAGGATGGGTTTTACAGATGGACATTTCCAGTGAATTTGATGGTAGGAAACACTAACTTTGGGCTCACATTAAGCAAAATGTTATGTGTCCCCCCTCCCCAACAAGTTTCCATTGGAACACCTATATTACAAACAAAAGAAAACAAAAAACTCAATTATTATGCTTTGAATTTCATCAGCTAAAACCCTGTGGAAGTTGAGCATGGTGGCACATGCTTGTAATCCTAGTACTTGGGAGGCTGAGACAGGAGGATCGCAGGTTCTAGGCCAGCCTCAGCAACTTAGTGAAACCCTGTTTCAAAATAAAAAGTAAAATAGGGCTGGGGGAGTAGCTCAGAGGTAGAACAACCCTGGGTTCAATCCCCAGTACCACAAAAAAAAGCAACAACAACCTTGTGGAAGCTGGGTGTGGTGGCACACAACTTTAATCCCAGTACTTGGGAGGCTAAGACAGGAGGATCAAAGGTTGAAGGACAGCCTCAACAACTTAGCAAGACTCTCAGCAACCTAGTGAGACCTTGTTTCAAAATAAAAATAAAAAATAAAAAAGGGGCTGGGCTGGGGGTGTAGTTCAGAGGTAGAATGCCTCTGGGCTCAATCTCCAGTCTCTCTCACATACACAACACACAACACACAACACACAACACACACACACACACACACACACACACACGGTAGTGAACCAAAAAAAAAAACTCATGGAAACCTTTGTTTTCTCTTGTTATGTAAGTACCTACATAATACCTTAGATTTTTCTTCTTGGCCCTCAGTGTCTCAAGTATTTACTTTTTGGCCTTCTGCAGACAAAGTATGCTTGCTCCTGATCTCCTCTGGTAGGGTTTACTATTTAAGCAGCAGAACTTTGTAAAGTTCTAGAAAGGGGTGGCAGCCAGGGTCTCAGTGGGTCTCAGTGAGGATGTGGCCCTGTGGAAGGAGGTGGAAGGGGTGAGCAGGGCCCCCGTCCCCTCTCACTACCCATGAGGAACCTCCAGGGACTGGAGAAACCCTATTTCAGAACCACTGGCCACCTCGGTGAACCCCACCCTCTTCAGAGAGCAGCTGGGGTTGGAAGAAGGGAGAAGAGCCCTGGGTATCAGGGACCCGCCTCTAAACTTGGCCCTGCACTGGGCATTACCTGGCTTAATCCTTGTGCAGCCCTATGGGGGTGGGGTGGCTAGGCATTTCTCCCATTTACAGACGAGGAAGCCAAAGCTTAGAGAATTTAGCTAACTAGCCAATGTGTCAGAGCTAGGATTTAAACCCACCGACTCCTGACTCCTGTTCAGTGTTCTTTTTTTTTTTTTTTCTGGTACGGGGGATTGAACCCAGGGACATTCTACTTTCTAACTACACCCCCAGCCCTTTTTATTTTTTATTTTTGCAGTATTAGGGATTGAACCCAGAGGCATTCTACCTCCGAGCTACACCCCCAGCCCTATTTTTTATTCTTTATTTTGAAACAGGGTCTCACTAAGTTGCGGAGGGCCTCACTAAGTAGCTGAGGCTGGCTGCGAACCCGGATCCTCCAGTCTCAGCCTCCCAGCACCACCACGCCTGGCTTCCGACTTATTTTTTATTTTTATTTATTTATTTATTTATTTTTTTTTTTTT
>PVJS01059973.1:0-11372 GCA_004027185.1 Glis glis
GGAGGAGGAGGAGGAGGAGGAAGAGGAGGAGGAGAGGAAGTCCTCCACAGCCCCATCCCAGCAGGATGTGAATGCAGCCACAGCCCCTGCTACCATGTCCGTTAGCGGAAGCCACAGCAGGCCACCAGCCTTCCAGGAAGCCATGGACCAGAGAGATGTGTGTGGCAGACACAGGAGAATAGGTCAACAAAAACACAGATACCTCGAGATTTAAGTAAACACTGAGCCATCTTCCAAACCCTCTGTTTGGACAGGATTTGGTCTAAGAAGGGCCCAGACCCTCAGACCCCACTTCCCAGGGAAGGAAATTCAGGATTTACACATAAATCAAAGCCCTCTACAATGTCGGATGACTGCCCCACAGTTCAGAGGATCAGGAGTAAAAGGCTCCCCCTAGGGGTCTGCAGGCACATTGCAGTGGGGCCGCAGCTGCGGGGCCAAGCTCAGATGAGGAGCTCTTGTGGGACACCAAGTGTCTGGGGTTGAGTTCTCTTTGGGAATTTCAGTTTTTCTAGGAATTCAGTGTTGGATTATCTTACTCTTCTAACACAGCTGTCGGTCTTCTAGACTCCTGGGGCGCACAGTGAATATTCAGTGTGATCGTCATGGGCCAGTGTTGGGAAATTCAGAATACAGAATGCAGAGGTCACCAAAATGAGAGGTGACGGGATGGAAGGAATATTTATGGAGCAAAGATTCTGATAAGAAAGAAGAGAGGAGGCCTGGGAGCAAAGGTCAGGACAGAGGCACATGGCTTCATTTAATGGCAGAAGAGACCCTTAAGGAAAACATGACCTTTGTATCCTCGGCGACCCTTTCACTAAAAGGGAATGAGTAATTTAAAACATCCCATCTGCCGGTCACAGAAACGTCCTTTCCTCACCGGAAGCACATGGACGACTGTTAGTGACCACTCAGAGGCCTCTGATGAGGTCTAAACAGCCCAGCGATGACCAAACAGAATCCAGATGTCACGTCCTCTCCCTGCCGCCTACCCTTGAAATATTGTGTTGGTCGGCTTTTCATTGCCGTGACCAAAATGCCTCACACGACTGGAGGAGGAAAGGCTCATTTTTGACCCACAGTTTCAGAGGTCGCCATCCATAGACTCTGTTGCTCTGGACCTGTGGCAAGGCAGGACATCATGACGGAAGGGCATGGCAGAGGAGAGAGCTGCTCAGCTCATGACAGCCAGGAAGCAGAGAGAGAGAGAGAGAGAGAGAGAGAGAGAGAGAGAGTGTGTGCAGGACCCAGGACAAGATATAATCCCTAAGGGCACGCCTCCAGTGACATTCTTCCTCCAACCATGCCCCACCTGCCTACAGTTTACACCTCCTCCCAGTAATCCATTCCTTTTTTTTTTTTTTTGGTACTGGAGAGTGAACCCAGGGCATTCTACCTCTGAGCTACACCCCCAGCTCTATTTTATTTTTTATTTTCGAAACAGGATCTTGCTAAGTTGCTGAGAGCCTCGCTAAGTTTCTGAGGCTGGCTGTAAACCTGCGATCCTCCTGTCTCAGCCTCCCAAGTACTGGGATTACAGGCATGAGCCACCACCCCCAGCCTGTTCAATTATTAATCCATCAGGTGAATTGATCCACAGATGTGGCTACAGCCTTCATGATTCAATCGTCTCCCCAAAGCGCCAGCTCTGGACACTGCTGTGTCAGGTGCCAAGTCTTCAACACGGGAGCCTCCAAAGGACATTTCAGATCCAAATCATAACATATATTACTGGGGCTTTCATGTTGGAGAGTCATGATGATCTCCACCCAGGAACTTCACACTCAACTTCAGAATCTTCTGGCAGATTAAGGTTCAATTTACTCCATTCTGGTTATGTCACAATCAAGACAGCCAATGGCATGGCAGGACAAGGGATCCCGCAGGGCCCGCTGGAGCTGCAGGCTCTTCCGACCAAATCACAGCGCAGACTCACTGCAGGAACACACACCCAATGCAGTCGTCAGGGCTGTGCTGGGGACCGTAAAGCAACCTGCGCTTTCCTTCTGGCCAGAAAAGGTCCCACCACCGTGCGCTGGGAAGTGACATTTTACACATCCTGTCTCCTTCTCTAGTCCAGCGAGGGCAGCACAGAGAGAGCTGAGCCAGAGCCCTGTCTTGGCCACCAAGGGACTCTCCTGCTCTGTGATATTAAATATTCTATTGTGAGCCAGGCGTGGTGGCACACGCTTGTAATCCCAGTACTTGGGAGGCTGAGACCGGAGGATCCAGGTTCGCAGCCAGCCTTAGCTACTTAGTGAGGCCTCCGCAACTTAGTGAGACCCTGTTTCAAAATAAAGACTAAAAAAATTGGGCTGGAGGTGTAGCTCAAAGGTAGAATACCCCTGGGTTCAATTCCCAGTACCACCAAAAAAAAAAAATATATATATATATATTCTATTGTGGTGCCAGGGTCTGTTGTCATGGAGAAAAGCTATTACTTTCAGGAACAAGGTATTTTTAAAGCACACTCCTCCGATATAAGAGGTTCTCCACTGTTCCCCTTCCACCCAAACTTAGCACATGAGGGAGGCAAGTGTTTCAGTGGAGCCCTCCGAGAACCTGGAGATTTACAGAGGATGGCTAACTTTACAATGTCTGAGTTTGTCAGATACAAGAAAATATTCCAAAGGAACATTCACTTCAACATAAAACAATACTTCCCCTTGTAGCACATAAGTCTGTGAAATCAGAAAAAGTTAGCATAGATTGAATCCTACTGAACCTACAGTGTTACTTTTCCAATGGTAATCTGGAAAATAATGACTTTGATTTTTTTAAATCACATATAAAGTACTTTTTTATCGGTACTGGAGATTGAACCCAGGGGCATTCTACCTCTGAACTATACCCCAGCCCTTTCTCTTTTTTTATTTTGAAACAGCATCTGGCTAAGTTGCCAAAGTTCTCACTAAACTGATGAGGCTGGCCTCAAATCGGCGATCTTCTTGTCTCAGCCTCCCAAGTACTGGGATTACAGGTATATGCCACCACACTTGCCTAAATTACTTTAAAACCATATCATGAGTATCAGAAATAAATCTGAGTGAGACTGAGGCAGGAAGATCTCAAGTTCAAGGCCAGCCTGGACAACTTAGCAAGACCCTGTCTCAAAATAAATGGAAGCAGGTGGTACACACCGGTAATCCCAATACTTGGGAGGCCAAGACAGGAGGATCACAGATTCGAGGCCAGCAGCATGTGGTAACTTAGCGAAACCCTGTTTTGAAATAAAAAATAGGGCTGGAGGTGTATCTCAGAAGTAGAATGTCCCTGGGTTCAATTCCCAGTACCACAAATAATAAATAAATAAATAAATTGATTGATTTTAAAATGGAAATAAAAGGGCTGGGATGTAACTCAGTGGCACAGCTCTTGCCTCTCATATGTGAGGCCCTGGGTTCAATCCCCACTACCATGAAAAATTAAAAGTAAACCTGTAAGTTAATGCAATGCCATACAAGACTTATAAAAAATAAGTTCAAAAATATTGTTCAAAAATTATGCATCCTCCATCAATTATAACTCAGCATGACACAACTTCATACAAAGACAAACCAAAATTACCATGCACTAATAGAAACATGCCCACCACAGAAAAGACTCGTGCAACGAGGGTGACATCCCTGAATTTAGATATATTTTTGCTAGGCATTAAGTAAAAAGTGACAGACAAAGTAGAGAATGGACAGCTAGGGAGAATGTGGGGGAATGATTTATATGCCTACCTGGAACCACCAAGAACAAGTACTCTGTGTGTGTGTCTGTGTGTGTGTGTGTGTGTGTGTGTGTGTGTGCGCGCGTGCTACTGGGGATTGAACCTAGGTGTGTTCTACCTCCAAGCTACACCCCCGTCCCTTTTTTTTTTAATCTTTTATTTTGAAACAGGGTCTCACTAGGTTGCTGAAAGTCTCACTAAGTTGCTGAGGCTGGCCGCAAACCTGCGGTCCTCCTCTCTCAGCCTCCCAAGTATTGGGATTACAGGCATGTACCACCATGCCTGGCTGCACTTGATTTTAAAACGGAAGACAAAGAAAATTTCTCAAACCATTAGTATTATTCGGATTGCCTTAATACACCGTACCAACATTAACTAAAGTAATTTTAGTACATTCACCATGCCAATCCCCTAACAAATCCCTTTTATCTTCGACATTCTCACTACCTTTCAACACTAAGAACCTCATAAACTGAGACAACATGCACACAGAAAAAAGTTCACTTTCAGATTTGATAAAACTCAGTTAAAAGCCAGGTGTAGTGGCACACATCTATAATCCCAGTGCTTGGGAGGCTGAGACAGGAGGATTGCAGGTTCAAGGTCAGCCTCAACAACTTAGTGAAACCCTCTGCAACTTAGCCAGACTGTGTTTCAAAATAAAAAATAAAAAGGGCTTGGGTATGTAGCTCAAAGGTAGAATGCCCCTAGGTTCAATCCCCAGTACAAAAAAAAAAAACTCAGAACAATAATCTACCCCCCAAATATTTACAATTACAAGAACTAAGAAAGTGATAGCCGGAAACAGGGAATGCTTCAGTCACATTGAATTTTGAAACCTGTCCCCAACACACCTGTTTTTCTCTACCAGTTCCAAACATGCCCAAGAGTCAATGCAGAACTACCCCAGGTGTGGGGATAGGCTGCAGGTGCCTGAAACTGGGACCCCAAGTGCATTCCAGGGCTACCAAGGGGCTGGCCTCAGAAGTAAAAGCAAACTCCTACCACCTTCCGTTCTAGAATCTCAGCGTGTGCTTTCATTATACCCTCATTTAGTTCCTAGAGCAAGTGAAAACTTGTGCCTAATGAAGGATGGGAATCAGGGCTGAGAACTTACCCAACTTAGATCTCAAAAGTATAATTCCAGAAATGGGTGAGGATTTAAAAACAAAGTGGACTTGCTAGGCACATGCTCCTCCTAGTGACTGGTCAGGGGGAAATAAAAACTAAGGGTGTTTTTTTTTTTTTTTTTTTGCACTGGGGATTGAACCTAGGGGCATTCCAATACCTCTGAGCTACACTCCCAGCCCTATTTTATTTTTTAATTTTAAAAATAGGGTCTCACTAAGTTACTGTGCATTGCTGGCCTTGAATCTGCAATCCTCTCGCCTCAGCCTCCCAAGTACTGGGATTACAAGAGTGCACCACCGCGCCCAGCTTGGACTACTCTTTAAAGGTAGAGTCAACCAAGCCCCTCACTCCTGCTCCATTTTTAAAAATACTTTTATTAGTGCATTGCAATTATACATCACGGTATATAATTGTGAGGTTTAATGTGATACAAACACACATGCACACAGTTCTTGGTGTGATTCCCTCCACGTCCCACCCCTTACCCTGTACATACTGGTGCAATTGGTAGCAATACCTTTATTTATTGCCGAAGAAGTATTTGAACTGTTCCCTTCCTCAATCCTCCTTTCCCCCCTCCTCTTCACCCTTCCCCAGTCCCCTTCTACTATTCTACAGGTCTCTCTCCACATTTATCCAAAGTCCCTTATGTTCCTCTCTTCTCTTTAGCTTCTACATATGAGGGAAAACATACAACCCTTGACTCTCTGGGTCTGGCTGATCTCAGCATCATATTCTCTAGTTCCATCCATTTTCCTAAAAACAACATCATTTTGTTCTTCTTTATGACTAAGTAGAATTCCATTGTGTATATACCACATTTTCTTTATCCATTCATCTGTTCACAAACAGCATGGTACTGACCCAAAAACAGATGCATAGACTAATAATAGTAGAATAGAATAGAATAGAACAGAATAGGGTAGAATAGAATAGAATAGAATAGAATAGGGTAGAATAGAATAGAATAGCGTAGAATAGAATAGAATAGAATAGAATAGAATAGAATAGAATAGAATAGAATAGAATAGACAAGGACAAATCCTCACACATAGCCAGGTGATTTTTGACAAAGGAGCCAAAAGACAGGCTTTTCAGCAAATGGTGCTGGGAAAACTGGAAACCCATATGTAGAAGAATGCAACTAGACCCCTCTCTCTCTCACCTGCACGAGAGTCAACTCAAGATAGATCAAAGACCTAGAAATCAGACCAGAAACACTGCAATTACTAGGAGAAAACACAGGACCAAGTCTCCAACAGATAGGCACTGGTAGAGACTTCCTCAATAAGACCCCAAAACTCAGGAAATAAAACCAAGAATCAATAAATGGGATCACATCAAATTAAGAAGCTTCTGTGCAGCAAAGGAAGCCATCACGAATCTTCGAAGAGAGAGCTGGGTGTGGGGGTGCACGCTTGTAATCCCAGTACTTGGGAGGCTGAGACAAGAGGATCTGGGTTCTACGCAACTTAGTGAGACCCTGTTTCAAAATAAAGTATAAAAAATAGGGCTGGGGCCGGGCGTGGTGGCGCACGCTTGTAATCCCAGTACTTGGGAGGCGGAAACTGGAGGATCCGGGTTCGCAGCCAGCCTCAGCTCTCTCTCTCTCTCTCTCTCTCTCTCTCTCCTTAGTGAGGCCCTCTGCAACTTTGTGAGATCCAGTTTCAAAATAAAGTATAAAAAATAGGGCCGGGGTGTAGCGTGGAGGTAGAACGCCCCTGGGTTCAATCCCCGGTACCGCAAAAAAAAAAAAATGAAAGAAAATGTTCAACATCATTAGAAATGCAAATCAAAACTACATTGAGAGCTGAGCATGGTGGTGCACGCTTGTAATCCCAGTGTTTAGGAGGCTGAGACAGGAGAATCACAGGTTCACCACCAGCCTTAGCATTTTAGTGAGGCCCTCCGCAACTTAATGAAACTCTGTTTCAAAATAAAAAATAAAGCCCTGCGTGGTGGCCCACGCTTGTAACCCAGTACTTGGGAGTCTGAGACCGGAGGATCCGGGTTCGCGGCCAGCCTCAGCTAGTGAGGCCTTCCACAACTTAGTGAGACCCTGTTTCAAAATAAAGAACAAAAAACACAGCTGGGGGTATAACTCAGAGGTAGAATGCCCTGGGTTCAATCCCCAGTACCGCAAAATAAAAAATAAAATAGGGCTGGGGGTGTAGCCCAGAGGTATTATGCCTCTGAGTTCAATCCCCAGCATAAAAAAAAAAATCCTGTATTCAAAGTTGACAAGCAAGAAGAAAAGTCCCCAGTGCCCCTGAACATGCCCAGGTTTCCCACTGTAATCCAACAATATAGAAGCGGAAGATCACCAACTGGTCTGTTTGGAGAAGCAAGACCTAGAAGGAGGATCTCAGACCGTGAGGTAGGACAAGTGGGTCCTAATGACTGCTGTTCCCCGGCATTCAGAGGATGAGGTGGGGCTGCCGACTCCCAGTGGGAGGGGGGTGGCTCTGGCATCTGCCCTCCTCCTCTGGATCCTGCCCAACTCATCATCTGAGCAAACTCCTAAGTGCTGCTGCAGGTCCTGTGGCAGGGAGGATCCAAAGCCGAGGCCATCTCCTCTGCCCGGTTGTCCCAACCTCACCCATGATGAGCATCAACGCACAGTGGTTGCCGACCTCCCCTGCTGACTGCCCCTCTCTTTCTGGGTCCCAGAGAAGTCCTGACACATTGATCTGCAGCAGAGGACTGAGCTGTGGAGATCGTTCAAATCTCCCTGGTCTGCAGGTAAGAAACAGAGCGGCAGGCACAGGATCCAACCTCCCAGTGAGGAGTTAGGTATTGCGTAGGCAGCGAGGGAATGGGACTCCCAGGAGGTAAGGGTTAAGACGAAAACATCCAGTCCTCCCCTCCCCAAGAAGGAAGGTGTTTTGTGTTGTTCATTGGACGTAAACATGAACAATTAAATGTGGGGGAGTGGAGCCAAAATGTCAGGAACCAAATATATCTGTGCACCAACCACAGAGCTGTGAACTGTTGCTGTGTATACAGTCTCATGACTTTGAGAAATTAAAGGCCATAGATGACAAATTACCGAAGTCAAGAAAAACAAGATGAGAAATAGGGACTTTCTTCATTGGCTAATGTCTCTACAAAGGGGCTTCAAGCATATATAAGCCCTATGCTCAGCACCAAAATCGGCTCCCTCTCGGGACTCCTCCCCTGCACGGGAGCCTTAACGCTGCTACTCTCTTTTGGTGGATCGAGTGGACTTTGGGGAAAGGTGGTGTGCAATTGACGGTGCATAACCCGGGCTACACTCGGGTAGTACCAGAGGGCCCCACTGGACTCTGGAGTCGGCCAAGGCCCCCAGGGGTGATCTGCCTCTCTGCTCATTTGCCCCTTTAAAATAAACTTCCTACTTTCACTTTCCTGGTGTCTGCCGATTTCATTCTTTGACTCCACAGGACAAGGACCCAGTGAGAAACTCGGTATCACCAGGAAGAGTTTGAAACTCCACAGCTCCTTGGGGGAGCAATGGCTTCTCTGCTTCCAGGGAAGATCAGCCATTGCTGCCTCCCCCAGCGCACTGGCAAATTTTGGGGACCAGCCCTTCACAGAACTCTGTCCTTGCCTCTGCTTTCAGCAAGTGCCATTGATTGATGGGCTCGATTCTAAAGGAATAAAGTTTAGGAATGCTGGGGTTCAGGCAGGAGTGCCTTCCCCAGCCTCTCGGGAAAGGCAAGTGACTTCTTGGGCCAGAGTTTTCCTGGATGAGTGGGGTGGGGACGGCTCTGGAAGGAAGTCCTCCCTGGTTTCCAGGCTGACACAAGCTTTTTGGAACATGTATAACACTTTTAAAAGTTTCTAGAAGATTAACTGTGCATGGATGCCTTCCTTGATCAACCCTGCATGCATGGGCTGCTCACTGTCTCCAGAGGACAAATCAAAACGTTGAAAGAGGATAGTTCTGCCAAGAGAGAGCCATGTATAATAAAGCTGCAGCCCAAGAGCAGCTGTGTGTGTGCATGTGTGTTGACAAAATCCTTAAAAATTACCTTCAGTAGCCGGGCGTGGTGGCGCACACTTGTAATCCCAGTACTTTGGGAGGCGGAGACCGGAGGATCCGGGTTCGCGGCCAGCCTCAGCTCGCTCTCTCTCTCTCTCTCTCTCCCTGTCTCTGTCTCTGTCTCTGTCTCTCTCTCTCTACTTAGTGAGGCCCTCCGCAACTTCGCAAGACCCGGTTTCAAAATAAAAGTATAAAAAATAGGGCCGGGGGTGTAGCGCAGAGGTAGAACGCCCCTGGGTTCAATCCCCAGTACTGCAAAAAAAAATTACGTTCAGTAAATCATGAACCTTTCTTAAATGTAGAAATGTATCATCAAAACTCATAAAAAGGGTTAAAGATGGCAGGATAGAGGGAGACAGCGTGATTCAGGCGCTCCGAGACTCGGAACTCAACCAGCGGGAAGGCTGCTTCTTGACAAGGAAAGAAAAGCAGCCAAAACTTAACAAAACAATGACAGTGGAAATGCAGCGGAATAGGAGGCAGCTGAGAGAGCAGAGGGCTGTAAAGAGCTCCACGCATCTCACCTGGTGAGCGGAGAGCAGCGGCGGTGGCACCATCTTGGAGGCCACGCCCGTACCGCGGCCCCCAGAGACCTCCAGCAAAGAAGCAGCAGATCCTGGTGAAGCCAGCGACTACAGATCATCATCAAAAGCAGTCAACTCCAGACCATGATGAAGCTCAAGTCAGACCAGACCCACACCTAGGACAGAGACGGCTACAAGAAGCAGGCCGCGTGCTCTGCTTCCGCAGCGAGAGCGAGGAGGAGAGACAAAGATGAGGTAGCCCTGCCCAGGAGCAGCCCAGCACTAAGGACAGGGCAGGTGAGCCACGGCCCCGCCCCAGAGCACCCCAGCACCAAAGTCACGGACCCCACTCCCACCTCCGCCAGAGCGATCTGCACCATGTCAGCCCCCGCGAGTCCCTGTGCCGCGCTGGCTGGTCTCCCCGGGCGGCTCGTTGACTTCCGGTCTCGTTGAGCGCTGCTCTTAATCTCTGGGTGGGGGTGGGCTCAGTCGCTGCCGCAGGTTCTGGTCAGGCCTCCGGGCACTGGGGACTCTGCCGAGCGTGGATCGAACTGCTGCTCGCTTTTGTCGCTGATGCTCTGCAGTGCTGGCTTCAGAAAAGGTCCCTAGTTTCTTTGTTGGTGGCCTGCAGAAGCCGCAATGCCGGGAGCCGCCAGCGCAGTCTGACCAAGATGGCGCCACTGCCGCTTCTGCCGATGCAACAGTCCGGGTCTGTGTCGTGCGTGGAGCGAGTCACTGCTCCCCCACTGCCACTATTCTGCAGTTTCTGGACTCACAAAAGGTCACTGGCGTCTCCGCTGGTCCCCTGTAGAAGCCACAATGCTGGTAGCCTCCAGCAAGGTCCTGCCAAAATGGCACCGCTGCAGCCACTGGGTCTCCCAAGTGTGGAGCGAGCCCCTGCCTGTTTTCCTGAATCTATTAATCAGATCTAGAAGATTTTGATTGAGTTTTTTGGGTCTTCTAAGTATAGGATCATTTCATCTGCAAATAAAGATAATTTCAGTTCTTCTTTTCCTGTTTGAATTCCTTTGATTTCCTTCTCTTGCCTTATCACTGACTAGAGTTTTGAGTACTATATTGAAAAGGAGAAGCCCGGTGTGGTAGCACACGCTTGTCATCCCAGTACTTGGGAGGCTGAGACAGGAGGATCCCAGGTTCACAGCCAGCTTCAGCTACTTAGTGAGGCCCTCCGCAACTTACTGAGACCCTGTTTCAAAATAAAGAATAAAAAATAGGGCTGGGGGTATAGCTTGGAGGTAGAATGCCCCTGGGTTCAATCCCCAGTACCCAAAATAAATAAATAAATAAATAAAAGGAGTGGTGATAGTGGGCATGCTTGTCTTGTTCCTGATTTTTTCTTGTCGTTGTTTTTTTTTTTTTTTGGCGGGGATAGATGTGGGGAGGACGAGAGTCTGCTGGAAAAGATCCATCACAGAGCAGAAGACATGAGCAGCCCAACCAGTTTCTAATGGCCAACTCGTGTTACAGGGCTTGTGAAACATGGGACATGTCCATTGAAGTTCCTTTCTTTCAGGATATAAATACAGAGTCACACTTGTTCCCAGTCAAAACTACTGGCAAGCTGACAATACAAGACTACAAACTTCCTTAAGTGGAGCCGGGCACGGTGGAACACACCTGTACTCCCAGTACTTGGGAGGCTGAGACAGGAGGATCACTGGTTCAAGGCCAGCCTCAGCAACTTAGCAAGACCCTCAGCAATTTAGCAAGACCCTGTCTCAAAATAAAAAATAAAAAGGGCGGGGGTGTAGCTCGGAGGCAGAATGCCCCTGGGTTCAATCCCCAGTGTCAAAAAATAAACAAACAAAAAAAAAAAAACCTTCCTTAAGTGGGCGCTAGCTTGATAGAGGTGTCAAAAGATATGACTAGTTAACAGGAGACCCTTGATAGAGTGGAAACAAGACAAGACATCCACAACCACCATCACTTCTTTTTTTTTTTTTTTTTCAAA
>PVJS01059974.1:0-11368 GCA_004027185.1 Glis glis
CTCCACAACTTCATGAGACCCGGTTTCAAAATAAAGTATAAAAAAATAGGGCCGGGGGTGTAGCGCAGAGGTACAATGCCCCTGAGTTCAATCCCCGGTACCGCAAAAAAAAAAAAAAATAGTTTAAGATCAAAGCAAACATAGTCTCTTTTTCCTTGCACAGAAATATGTCCCAGGCCACAGGTGGCAGTGCTTCCTTCCTTTTCTAGCTCTCAACCCCAAGATATCAGGCGTGACTGTTGGTGCGATCCCCTGTACGTAGGGATCTTAACTAAACAATGCTCTGAGGGGATTTTAACTTGTAGTTTTGAATAGGCAACATTGACTGTAACTATTATCTTTGGTGAATAAAAAATATGCATCAATTCTTAATGATTTGATTTAAGCATTTTATAGAGACAATAAATTGAAATATCAGAGCCTCTGTAGTGTTGTGAGATGAGTCGTGATCAAGAAGGTTGTACCAAACCTCTGTCTCCCTCATCCTGGGTCTGCACCCTCTGCATCCTCCTCCATTCTACATTGTACAATCACATGCTTGGATGGTGTCTTTTCTTGTGTTGGAAAAGTTACTAATCTTGAAGATTATAATTTTTAAATTTCAGATGTAAGGGTAAAGACCTGAGAAACTATTTTTACATAGGGTTACCTTTTCCACTTCCATCTCAACTATACACAGATCTATGAGATGGAGTGACATTTTTGTGATATTAGCCCAATGTTTTCATTCCTAGAATGAAAGGGTTCCAGTGTCTGGTAGCCGCCACCCACCTACCCACCTACTCTCACATTGAATCAAATGTATCCACTGCTTCCCAGAAAAGAAAGAACTTATCAAGAATGTACAAAGAGTATTCTGGAAGGAAGCACTTTGCTGTTTGCAGTAGACAGGCTTTTATATACCATACCCAAGCCTGTCAGTTTTAGATCATAGAAACTCTCCATAAATCCTAAGGAGCCTTGCAGCTACCACAGAATAAAAATTGATGGTTGCTAGAATGATATGACTTGAACTTCCCTCTACTAGCAAAGAAAGAATAGAATGCTAGTGGAGGCTGTTTTAAAAGTTCAAATGCATGAAGAAAAGAGGCACTGTCTGTCAAGTCCCCAAACGGTCTCCAATGGCACTGTACCCAAAGCCGGCCATACCCATATCAATGTAGATCATTTTTCTCAACTTCCACCTCCTTCGCACCTCTTCCAGATCACCTGCCCATCAGCCTAATGTCAATGTCCCCTACATTCAGATTATTGCGTGCATTCTGAGGCGCTATTTCCTGAAAGAAAGCAGCAAATTAACAGGGTAACTCTGATTATAGTAGCTCATTCTCAGAGTCAGCATGCAGCCCATTCTATCCCCGCCAAGAGGTAAACGTGGGCAAAAAGAAAGAGGTCTGCCCCTCACACTCCAACAATAAACATCTCAAGTGCATAAATATAATTACGGCTATGTGGTACTAACTTATCAACTGTTATAAAATCATCCGCCCCTATTTTCAATATGAATCCTATCTTGGACTCTACAAATGCCCCTCTGCTACAGATAATCCTTTTGTCTTAAGCACTACTGAAAATGAATGGAGAATCCCCCAGATAGCCAGTCTAGGAGCATGGCTGAATGAAAAATGGCAGGGTCTCTGAGATCAGAAGATCAGTGAGCTAAAAACTAAGCCACATGGTCAAATTCAGAGGTGGAATGAAAGGAGAGCCAAAGGCAGTCTGTGAGGGGAACAGAAACCCCAATGCCTTAGGTCACTGTGGGCACTTTCAGTGGTGGCCCAGGACCCAGGTCTTCCCCACATGGCTGCCCAGGAACCCATCAGCCGTGTCACTGGGGCCTTGCTAGGATTTGCCCTAATATTTGAGATTTTATGTTGTCATTTCTTCTTAGATAGTTGTATCCCAAATTTTAAAAGAGAATTTTCTTCCCAGAAGTATTTAGCTATTCTCTCAAGGGTTAGTTTATCAACCAAACTTTAATAGTATCTCTTTGCAATCAAGTTTATGATTCTCCAAGCATTCTCTGTTCAGAAAAAAAAAAATAGACACCTATCCAGGGAACCTAATCTAATTGAGTTCAGGACACAATTAGAATGGAAACATTTTCCTCTCCTTTTTCAAGTTATCCTGAAATTTTTCATCCCAATCTTATATTTCAAACATTTTGCCTAAAATGTTTTTTTTTCTATTGGTGTTCACTAAAAATTTAGCAAACAGTAGAAGGTGATTTAGTGCATTTGAAACATATAGAAAATACCATGTTATTTTCATTTCTGAAAACATTAATTTATTGAGGCTATGTTATTCATCACCAGATATTTTCTTGGTGATTGCCATTATATAAGAAAACTTAGCCAGGTGCAGTAATGCCTATAATCCCAGTACTTGGGAGGCTGAGACAGGAGGATGACAGGTTCGAGGCCAACATCAGCAACTTGGAGAGACTCTCAGCAACTTAGCAAGACTCTGTTTCAAAATAAAAACATAAGAAGGAAAAAACCAGGCATGGTGGTGCACACCTGTAATCCCAGTACTTGGGAGGCTGAGACAGGAGGATCACAGGTTCGAGGACAGCCTAGCAAGCAGTGAGACTGTCGTCAACCTAGTGAGACCCTGTTTCAAAATAAAAAATAAAATAGGGCTGGGGGTGTAGTTTGGAGGAAGAGTGCCCCTAGGTTCAATCTCCAGTACACACACACACAAAAAAATAAATAAATAAATAAATAAATAAATAAATAAATAAATAAATAAAAAGGGCTGAGAGTGTAGCTCAAAGGTAGAATGACCCTGGGTTCAATCCTCAGTAACAGAAATAAAAAAGATAAGAAAACTTATCTTTACTTCTCAGTCCAACAAAGATCAGCATGTGGGTGCTAAGCTAAGACTTATGAAAAACTAGAAACTGTCACCAAAGCACACTAGTAGGGAGATGAATTGGGGAAGAAGCAGTGAAATGTACGAAATTTAAGATGTAAGCTTTGACAGGAGGCTCATGATCAAACAAGCCATAATTGTTTCTCTTTTATGTACTCTCTACTTGCCTTTTAAGTACTTATTTTCTTTTTAATTTACTGGCATACACTGCCCACTGACCCAGGATCTCTATTTAAGATGAAACAAAGAAACTACAGGGATTTTTGTTATTGTTGTTGTTCTTCTTGATCTCAAAGGGTCATTCATTGTCTCCTGATTACGTCATCATGCCAAGATCCACCACAGTAGGAAATACTCAGAAAACCAAGAGCAAAGAAGCAGCAAAAGAGCCGGCCTTTCAGCTTCTTTTTGAGCTTAACCACATGTACATTGGCATTCGTACAAATTTTTACCAAACTCACATGCAACTGTGTCAATTAGGAATGTATGGGTGACTTTGCTTCAAGAAAGTGGCATGTGGGGCATAAATAACCTCTGAAACTTTAACAACAGGAAGAAATTGTCTGTGCTTAAGCCAGGTATAGAGGCACACACCTGAATTCCCAGTACTTGGAATGCTGAGACAGGAGGATCGTAGGTTCGAGGCCAGCCTCAGCAATTTAGCAAGACCCTCAGCAACTGAGCAAGACCTTGTTTCCAAATAAAAAATTTAAAAAGGCTAGGGGTGTAGCTCAGTGGTAGAAAGCCCCTGGGTTCAACCCCCAGTATCAAATAGATAAGACAATCTGTATTTGTGCATCACTTCTAAGCGTTTGTATGATTTTGGTTCTAGCAAAGGAAAGGAAGGGAGGAAAGGGGATCAGTTTCAAGGATTCAGCGGCATGCATGCAGAAGGAGCAAACCCTCACTTTCATGAAAACTCAGTGGTACTTCTCACCCAAAAAACAACCACGCAGGCACCTGGGTCAAAGCTCTCAAGAGCCTCTCCAGGGGTTCACAATGACTTAGGAGAAAGCTGCCAGCTGTTTGAGGTGCACAGAGAGGAGAGACAAAATAATGCAATGTCAATTGAAGGGCTACTTTGAAAGCTCAATTTGTTTCATGTAAAGACCATCACTTTATTCTTTAATTATGTTCTGTTATAGTTTGGATATAGAATGTCCCCCGGAAAAGCTCATGTACTGGCGGTACGAAAATGTTCAGAGGTGGAATACTTGAATCATGAGGGCTCTGACCTCATCAGTGGATAAATCCGTTCATTGACTTATAATTTGAATGGATTTATTGGGTGGTAAGGTAGGCAGGTAGAGTGTGGATGGAGGAGGCTGGTTATTGGGGTGTGGCCTTGGGTACTATGTATGTCCACAGCCACAGACCCCCTTCTCTTTCTCTCTCTCTCTCTTTCTCTCTCTCTCTCTCTCTCTCTCTCTCTCTCTCTCCTCAGCAGCCTCTACCCCACGTTCCCTGCCACTGCTGCAGTCATTTATGCTTCAGAACCAGCCTTATGGACTGAAACCTCTAAAGCCAACTGTGAGCCCCAATAAATATTTATTCCCCTAAGTTTTTAGATCACAGCAGTGAAAATGCTGTGTATACATAGAAACTGTCTTTTTCTATATTTTGGTGGTAAATTGCGTGTGTGTGTGTGTGTGTGTGTGTGTGTGTGTGTGTGTGTGTGTTTTACTGGGGATTGAGCTCAGGGACATGTTACCTCTGAGCTACACCCCAGCCTCTTTATTTTTTATTTTGAAACAGGGTCTTGCTCAATTACTCTGCACTGATCTCAAACCTGCAATCCTCCTGTCTCTGCCTCCCAAGTACTAGGATTACAGACTTGCTTCTCTGTACCCAGTGATGGTAAATCTATTTTTAATAAAGCAATGATGATAAGAGATGATGGGTTTTTTGTTGACGTTTTAATATCCATATGTAAAACTAAAATGTTGGTTTTGCTCAATTCTGGGAACCACAGAAGCACATTACACAATTAGAGTGTTGCCTCATATTTTGGAGGCACATTAGAATGCCTGGGAAATTTAAACAATGAGAATGCCCAGTCTCTACCCAGAATCAGTTCTATGATCATCTCTGCAGGTGGGGCTCCATCAGTATTGCTTTTAAAGTTCTCCATGTAATCCTGATGTGAAGCTGAGGCTGAGAATCTCTGAGCTAGGAGCTGGTGCAGCTTGGTCTGTATGCTTGTCTCTATATATTGCAAAGCATGTCTGCTTAACTGATTCATACATGTGAGAGGTATCTATTCAACTGAATCCCAAGATTCTAAAATGCACTTAATGGTGTCTTTTTCATATTTTATTAAATCCTGCTCACCATTGCAAATACTTTCTAAATGAAGAGTAGGTCTTCAGAAATTACTTCAGAAAGAACAGACAAGCCAGACATAGTGGTGCACGCCTATAATCCTAGTACTTGGGAGGCATCCCAAGATTGCAGGTTTGAGACCAGCCTCAGTAGCTTAGCATACGCTGTTTCAAAATCAATGAAAAGAGACGGAGGTGTAGCTCAGAGTTAGAATGCCCCTGGGACCAATCCCCAGTAACAAACAAACAAAGAGACAAATGGTATGACTTGACAGTGATGTGTTAAGGTTTAAAGGAGGACCCCAAGAAACATTTTTGTTGTTGTTTACATAGAAACTGTTTTAAAATGCCATTGAACTCAGAATGTAAGAAAACCCAATTGCTAAATAGAAGAGAGTGTGGAAAGAATGTTTTGGAAACTGGGAGAGATGGAAAAAGAGATCATTAATCATTAAAACTACAATGAGATACTGCTACAAGCCTATTAGAATGGCTATAAATAAAGGTCAATCAATCAATCTGATAATGTCAACTATCTTAGTCTGTTTGGGCTTCTATAACAAACAACCATGTTCTGGATGCCTTACCAACATTAGAAGTTTATTGATTACAGCTCTGGAGGCGGAGGGGTCCAAGATCAAAGCACTTAGCAGTATTCGTGCCTCGTGAAGGCCCACTTTCCACTTTCTGGTTCATAGCTAAAGCCTTGTAGCTGTGACCTCACAGGATAGGAAGGGTGACCGAGCTCACTTGGGACCTCCTTTATAAAGACACTAATCCTGGTCATGAGTGCAGAGACCTCATCTCCCAAATACCATTGCTTAGGGGTTTGGGATTCCAACATATGAGTTCTCCAGAAACATACAAACATGGAGACTCTAGCACCAGCTGTTGGTAAAGATGCAGGAAAACTGGAATTCTCATACGTGAATTGCCGGTAGAAATACAAAGGCTGCAGCCACTTTGGAAGTCATGTGGTGGTCTTTAAACAAAGTTAAATGTACGTGAGGCATATGATAGAGCAATTACTCCTAAGCATTTACTTAAGAGAAATGGAAACATGTTCACACAAAAGTCTGTATTTAATTGTTTATAGCTACTTTATAATCACCCCCAAATAACTGGAAATAACTCAAAAGTACATTGCTATAGACTGAATGTTTGTGTCCCCTTCCCCAAAATTCGTATGTTGAAACCCAGTCCCCAGTGTGATGGCATTTGGAGATGAGGTCTTTGCGAAACGATCAGGTCACCTCTCTTGACTTTATTAACTTCGTCTGTAAAATGGGATGTTCAAGTATATTTTCCAAAAAGACAAAATCGTGACTCCCCCATACAAATACAAAGTGAATATGTCCCAAAATTTTCATTCATCTCATTCACTAATGAGTAAAGCAGTAAGATGTTAAACCAGTTCAAAGAGCATTTAAGGAACCACACATGTGCAATTTAATATTAAAATATTAAAGATTGCTGGGTTAAACACAAAACTTAAAACATCCAACACAATAAAAAATCATAAACCTTGGTATTATTTCTTCTATCAAACATAAATTACTTGTATCTGTACCAAAGAAAAATATATAAATTAACCTCTTCTCCTTACATGGTTGTGAAATTGCCCAGTCAACAAAAAGCCAAATCCTAGGGCTGCACAGAAAGAATACCCAGGAATCCCTTTTAGCTGTTCCCAAATTTCACATAATTTCTCTGATAATACTAGGACTTACATGATAGAATTGTTAAGAATTTAAAATAAGTTGGTATGTATGAGCACTGACACATCCTGGCATACAGACAGTGCTCAATAAATGTCCACTGTGATACATAGAGCCGGAGTAGAAGCCCTGTGCACTTAGTGCCCACTGGAGAGCTCTATGCTTTCCACAAGTCTATGGGTTTTGTCCCCCCAGAAACTGTTTATTCAAGTTGTATTTGTTATGGTAATTATTTGATTTTGTTTTCATATTACAAAAACTAATGGAATGGGGTATGACAAAGAGTTCTTTATTTCTAAGGAAGCTAAGTTGAAATATTTGATAATGACAAATGACTGAAAATATTGTTATAAATCAGAGACAATTGTTAAGGACTGAAGAGAAAAATCCAAACTCTAGAAGCATTCCATACTCAGTTGGCCTTGCAAATGTTTTTAATTTCTTATCCCACTTTAAAGAAACCAAAACTGGAAATCAATCATTAAAGATGTGTTCTGAGTTTGTTCTTTGCAAGGCTCATACTCAAGGAGAGGTTCTTGGCCCTACTTCAAAAGATCATATGCTTTATGTTAAGATAAAATAAACAGGAAATTTTATATGTAATTTTTATGATTACTTGCTCTAATCCACTTTTTTATTTAAATGATCAACCACCAGTCATGATTATGTTAGTGAAAAGGTCTTTGCAATACATGGGAAAGAGAGTAGAATAGCGCAGAGCTGACAGGTACGAGCCTACAGCCTCAACTATGGTAACAATTAGTCATCAGAAGATATCTGAAGTTGATAACCAATAAATAATAATAAATAACCATTATTTAGAGATAGGAGTTCATTTATATAAGGAATCAATATGAGGATTAAAATGTTTGCCTCTGGAGTAAATGCCTATTGCTTGATAAGGCTTGGGGCTGGAAGCATCATTTTATTTTAACATTACTTAATTATTATAAACATGCATATATATTTCCTCAACAAAAGAATTTTTTTAAATGATTGGAAGAAGAAGCTTTAAGATAGCTCATGTAGGCTAAATTATCTGTGTAGTCTTTATTTATTTACTTATTTATTTCGTGATACTGGCTACTGAACTCAGGGACATTCTACCTCTGAGCTATACCCCAGCTCTATTTTTTTTTATTTTGAAACAGTGTCCCACTAAGTTGATGAGAGTCTCACTAAGTTGCTGAGGTTGGCCTTGAACCTCGAATCTCCAATCCTCCTGTCTCAGCCTCCCAAGAACTGGGATTACAGTTGTGTGCCACCATGCCTGGCTTCCCTGTAGTCTTTAAATAATTAAAGACATGGTTCTTCCCTCATTTCCATTGGATGGCTTATTCTACTGTTAATCAAAGCCTATTATCTTTCTATGTTTTTCTATTGAATTAATGCTATTTGCAGACCCTCCAATCTCAATCAAGTCTTTGGATGATTTCAGTCCTAGAATATGTCTTGATTGCAAGCTCATGATAAACCCTGAGCCAGGATCACCCCACTGATCAACACCCAGATTCATGAGATAATAAATGCTTGATGTTCCCAACCATGTACTTTTGGGATAATCTCTTACATAGCGGTAGATAACCAATATACCATGAGAGCAACGTAGATACGGTCCATCTGGCCTTTTCTCAAGAATTACTCGGGTTCCAGAAACGCTGGACTACTGGGGATTAAGGAGAGATGATGCAAAGTTCCTCCCAGATTGGAATGAAGGTCAGCTCAGAAGCACAGATTATGCGAAGCGCGCTGCAAGAATACTTAACACTTCCATAAGGTTTATTTTAGTTTATTCAGGCCTTAGACTCTTTCCTGAAGTCATTTGCAAGTTAAAATATAACAGCTTAACAACCAGTGTTTTAAATTTTTTCTCTTCCCTGTTCTTTTGATTTACTTACCTACTTAAAAGCCCAAGGTCCTTGACAAAAATCCTCTGTACGCCTGAACTACAGCCTCAGGAGGAGAAGTAAGGACTGTAAGGGATGGGTGCAAAGCTATCAGGTCAGAAAGGGTCCGCAGGTCACAGCAGGAGACTAGTACCGAGGCAGAACTAGCGGTTTGTGTAATCTTAAATAATACTGTGTTTGTTTGTTTGTTTGTTTGTGTTTGTTTAAAATTCCAAATCTCCCTTATAGAGATTCCCAGTATCTACACAGTCTACAAGAGCCAAAAGACAGACTGCAAGGGAAGGAAGGGGAAAGAATAAAGAGAGGCATAGAGAGGCCACAGGAGAGAAGAAGTAGAGAAAAGCCAGTCCTGTTCCCACGTGTGAAGTGCCAGCTGGTCCTGCCAACTCGTCTGCATGGCGAGGTCTGAGTGTGCCTCGTCTGACGGCCTGTGACTCACGCTACCTTCCACTGTCATCCGTCCTGTACCTCAAGGACTCTCCTCCTTGTCACTCGGATCATCCATTCATGTGCTGTGATTCATTGTCATCTATCGCTCATTGCAACTACTCTGGAATGACTCTTTTCCCTACAAATCTCTTTCCCATAAACTCAACATTTTTATCCTGTTTGTCAAGAGGTGTTAGTCTGCGTTTTCCCAAATTTGATTCAGTTGTTATGCTTCTCCTGCATTTCTTCCCACAGACTATTACAAACACTCCCTGTGCGAGACTTACTGGTAATGTCTTTGATAAGCCATATACTAGCCACATTAGTCAGGAAGCCCCAGTGACAGCAATCTCACTCCAGCTCAGTCAAACCTAAAAAGGACTTGCTTGACTCATATAACAAAGGAGGGCAAGGGTAGAGTTGGAGACAAAAGCAACAGGGGTCTTGACACAGCTGTAACTCTGTCCCCCTCAGCTTTGCTTCCTGTGAACTTCATTCTCTCCTACTACCAAAAGGCTGTTTGCAATGAGGGGAATATGAGAGGCACAGTCCAGCAATTACACGCGCACAGGTTTGCAGCAGGAAAAAGAGCTCTGACCTCCAATCTATGTGAAAAATTCTGACAGTGCATTTCAGTTGGCCTAGTGTGGGTCATAGGCTTATCCCCATCAACGGGGGGATAGGACACAGGGGAAGGCATGAAGGCTGATTAGCTAGAAACCCATCGATGGGAGAAGAAAGAAGAATGCTATTGTTAGATAGAGAGGGCGGAAGGAGAAATCATGTGCAGACTAATAACAATGAACCAACCGCCTACAGCTCTAGGTAAATGCTTGCAAAGCATATCTGATACAAACCTAGTATCAATAATATACAAAGAATTTTTATAACTGAAAAATAAAATACAAGCTACCTAATTTTTTTTAAATAGACAAAAGGGGGCTACCTTCTTTGGGGACCCCTCTCCCCTTTGTGGGGGAGCTATTCTGTCTCTCTACTCCCTGTTTTTCTCAGCTTAAAATAAACTTCCATCCTTGTATGCTTAAAAATAAATAAATAAAAGTTAAGTGGTCAAAGAACTTGAATAGACATTTCTCCAGTGAAGATATATAAATGGCCAATAAGCACATGAAAAGCTGTTCAGCATCATTGATCATTAGGAAACTGGAAATCAAAACCACTATTGAGATAGTATTTCATACTCACAAGGTTGGCTACAATTAAACACAAATGAACAAAAAGAGAA
Organism: Glis glis; assembly: GCA_004027185.1. Taxonomy (NCBI): domain Eukaryota; kingdom Metazoa; phylum Chordata; class Mammalia; order Rodentia; family Gliridae; genus Glis; species Glis glis. Next base: position 10,496 of record PVJS01059974.1, read on the forward strand.
AATAGTAAGTGTTAGATGGGCTGTGGAAAAATGTTGGAATCCTCATTAGTAGAAATGTAAAATAGTGGGGCTGCTCTGAAAAACAGTTTGGTAGATTTTCAAAAAGTTAAATAGAGTTACCACTTAACACAGTAATTTCATTCCTTGGTATAAACCCAAGAGAAATGAAACCATATGTCCACACAAAAACTCTTACACAAATGTTCATAGCAACATTATTCTTAATAGTCCAAAAGGGAAAAGAACCCATAAATTGCTAAAGGAATAAACAAACATGGTACATCTTTAATGTGGAGTATTACTCATCCATAAAAAGGGAGAAAGTACTGATACATGCTACAACATGGATGAATCTTGAAAATATTATACTCAGTGAAGGATGCCAAACACAAAAGGCCACATGTTGTATGATTTCACTCATATGAAATGCTCAGAAAAGCTAACTCCACACAGAAATAAGGAAGATTAGCAATCGCGGGGTGGGGGAGCTGGAGAAAGGAGGAAATAGACTAATAGGCATGGGTTTCTTTTGGAGATAATAATAGTATTCTAGAACTAGACAACAGTGGTGGTGGCACAACCTTGTGAACACACTAAAAACTATTAAAGTATATAGTTTAAAATGGCTCATTGTATGATATTTGAATTATATATCAATAAAAATGATAACAATTTTCAGTCCATTAGTTGTCATTTAGTCAGGGATTTGGGGCATGATATTTTGTAACTGTCCCAGCACAGAATGATGTTGTCAAATGCATACATATTAATTGGCTCTTTTCCTATAAAGAACCAAAAGAGTTTTTTAGAATTCTAGATTACACACACATACACACACACACACACACACACACACACACACACACCTTCTAA
>PVJS01059975.1:0-11359 GCA_004027185.1 Glis glis
CCCCGGTACCGCAAAAAAAAAAAAAAAAAAAGAGAACACACTAGTCTAGTCTCCCCAAACAGCAAACAGTTGAATATTAGTTAACATCTTCTTATAGATTTTTTTTAGGAGAATGATTCAGGAGTTGGGATTGCATTAATAATACTCAGTAGATTTCTTTAATGTTTCTTTCCATAATTCTCTGCATTTCTCAGATAGGTGGCAGCTGCCCCCCACATCTTTCATTTCCTCTTCAGCCTCCCCCCGTTTCTTGCTGAAGCCAGGGCATGCTCACTTTGATCTCGCCTTCTCTTTCCTTGTCATAGTGAGAGCTGCTCACCTCCGAGTGGCTTCCCAGCCAAGCAGCCGTGCTCCTCTCCTGACCCCAAGTCCTGAATCTTCACAATATCCTGAGAAATATGCTGGCCACAAAAACAATCCGCTTTCTAGATGGAGGGGAAATGCTTCGCTTTTCTCTATGTTACCATCTTTACCTGGGGAAGAGCTACTCCAAGGATATCCTCCATCTTGCAGAAATCTGTCGATGAGCAAGTAGTTGATGATTAACTTATGGTGTGTGGCTGAAGAAGGACTCTTCCAGTATTTGGGGGAAATGAGAAACCGAATCTCAGGATAATTTGCATGTGGTAATTGAGGGCTAAAAGGGGGAAGACTTTACTCCATTTTTTTTGTGTTGGAACTTGTTCTCAATACTTCTTGGAGATGGGGTGGGGGAAGGGTGGGGGGAATGAAGAATAAAGGTATTGCCTATGGAGGGCCAGTTCCTTATTAACTCTGGGCGTCATTCTCAGAGTTGCTGTGTAGCCTGGTGAAGAGCACAGGCTTTGGATTTTAAGAGCCATGTGTAAGCTTGAATCCCATCTCCGTTACTTTTTTTTTTTTGCAGTACAGGGGATTGAACCCAGGGGCCTTCTACCTCCGAGCTACACCCCCAGCCCTATTTTTTATCCTTTATTTTGAAACAGGGTCTCACGAAGTTGCAGAGGGCCTCACTAAGTAGCTGAGGCTGGCCACGAACTCGGATCCCCCGGTCTCTGACTCTCAAGTACTGGGATTACAAGCGTGCACCACCACACCCAGCCCCAGCTCCGTTATGTGTTTGTGTGGTACTGGGGGTTGAACAAGAGGCATTCTATCTCTGACTGTACCTCCAGTCCTATTTTATTTTTTATTTTGAAACAGGGTCTCACTAAATTGCTTGAGGGCCTTGCTAAGTTGCTAAGACTGGCCTTGAACCTGCAATCCTCCTGTCTCTGCCTCCCCAACACTGGGATTACAGGCAGGCACCACCACACCCAGTTAGCTGAGTGTAATTTATAATATGTTATTATTAGGGCCAGAAAGTGAGCATTGTCTTTGCAAAAGGAGAGAAGAGCTACTATGCAAGATCATTGTGGAGATAATGAAATAAACTTCATAAAATGGCACGTAGAGTTCCTGTCATCAAATATATATATATATATATATATATATATATATATATATTCATGGTAATTCATAATAATTGTGATATAAATAATGATAATAATAGCTTTTTAAAAACACTGAAGTTGGAGGGCTTCTGCCTCTACAGCCTCCTATTCTAGTGTTCTAAAGTTAGTCTTAGAGCCGGGCACAGTGGCACACGCCTATAATCCCAGTACTTGGGAGGCTGAGACAGGAGGATTGTAGGTTTGAGGACAGACTCATCAAGTAGTGAGACTCTCATCAACTTAGTGAGACCCTGTTTCAAAATAAAAAAAAAAATAGGGTTGGGGGTGTAGCTCAGAGGTAGAATGCCCCTGGGTTCAATCCCCAGTACCACACACACACACACACACACACACACACACACACACACAAAGTTAGTACTCTTTTGTGCTAGTTTTACTTAAAAATTCTGTCTATAATAAAGGAAATACTTGTCAAATATCAGCCAGCGATTGGCAAATATCTAACAAAACTTTTCCTATCTCGATGAGGGGTGACAATAACCAAATAACCAGAAATGGGAGTCATCGCTGGCGGCAGTTGTAGGGGACCCTTGTCTGGCCGGCTCCTGTCCCGGTCTCTTCTTCATGACCAGCAAGGAGCCGAAGGACCTTGGAGCGGAGGCTCAGAACCGTGCGGCCTGGACGCTGGCACCTCGCACTTGGTTGCTTGAGCTAACTCAGCACGCTGGAGATCATGTTAACAGCAGAGCGTTAGCATGTGGTTTCAGTAGAAAAAGTCCCTCTGTAAAAATAGCACCTTCTCCCTCAGCATGTCTGCTCCCGTTAATGAAAATAAGGCTGGAGCTCAGACTGCGCCAAGGCAGTTAGCAAGGCGTGAGCTAAAATCTCATCCGCTTCCAACGCTGTTGGCCAAATTCGCGAGCAGTGGTACTTATGGCTATTGACGAGAGGAAGGACAATGTGGTAAGAGATATGCGCGATGGAGAAGAATTCACATTCAATACACAATCGCTGAACGGCACATTCCCAGGATGAGCCCCCGGAGAGTGTGGCCGATGAGAGGAGTCACGATTGCTCCACCAGAGTACGTAGGGCAGTCCCCGCGAACCAAAGAGGAAGAAAGAAGGAACCAGAAATGATAAAAAGTTCTCATCCCATCCAATTAAAAACAAAAAGAGGTAAACTAATATGCTTCTAGCCATATGGCAACCTCGTCGGTCGGTTCTCCCTCTTGGAGAACGGTGTTTCATTCATTCCTGCCAGCTGGCTTTCCATCACATCATGTTCCCTTTAGGGATTGGGAAACTTCTCTGTTCATTACTGCCATGAAAATAAAACAGAGCAAAGGTAGTTTTTAATCTGTTTTTTTTTTCAGTACTGGGGATTGAACCCAGGGGCATTCTACCTCCGAGCTACACCCCCAGCCCTATTTTTAATTCTTTATTTTGAAAAAGGGTCTCACTAAAGTTGCGGAGGGCCTCACTAAGTAGCTGAGGCTGGCCGCGAACCTGGATCCTCCGGTCTCAGCCTCCCAGGTACCGGGATTACAAGCGTGTGCCACCACGCCTGGCTTATCTCGTATTTTTAAAGACACAGCTACACATTGGGAAATCAATCTAGAAAACACGTAGTTTCAGAACCTATTCTCTGGCCATCCGTGCCCTCCCGGACAGTCTTGGGAATTTGATCTACATCAAGCCTGATGGTATACTGAGTTAGCTCTGCTTACTAGGGTCCCCTCACAAGAGTGACACCAGGGCAATTAGTAAATCTGGCTACAGACAGTTCTGCCACTGGCCGGTCAATAAAGTTCAGTTGAGGAATCCGGCTCAGGAAAAAAACTGGAGGGATGCCTCTAGTAAGGACCACCAGAAATTTCACTCCCATAGAATGCCATCTACTCACAGAACAGAAGAAAAGTTACCAGCAACTTAGTGCAGGTCCTAGAAGTCTCTAAGCTCTTTTATCAGGGAGAGGAAAGGAGAACTGCAATTTTATTTTGTAATCCATTTCCAGACTTTTCTTAAGGGAAGGATATTTCTTTCTTTTTTTTTTTCTTCTTTGCAAACCCTCAGATACCTTCAGCAGAAAGTCTTTGAATGTCATTTGAGGCTGTCAGATGCTTCTTATTTATTACGGCAAACAGAGATGTCCACGGCCTTATTTCTTTGGTGTTATTGCAACATTCAGTAGGACATCGGGGCTCTCTGCAATGCTATCCCTGCAGATTCTCCATCAAAATCTGACCTGCACCTTTATCCGCTTTTTGAAAGCAATCCTAGAAGTTTCTCACCTCTGTCAATTAAGAGACCGCAGTGCCTAGCATACAGCAGGCTTCAACAAATGTTAGCTCGCTCCACACTTCCTGCCCCCGCTATCCCCAGTCCCTTTTTATCTGAAGGAAAATATAGAATCAAATGACCTAGCGGCTTCAGGGACATTGTATGGTCACAAGTTAGCAGCCCTGTAGTCTTTGTCTCCAGCCCAAATTGTTTTCAGAGGAACTGGAGATAAAACATTTGGGTGAAAATATTCAGTGGGCCACTTGAAAAATGGAACTGCACTTTGAGGAGAAATTTAGGAACCGGGGATATAGATTGCAAAATCATTTGTTTGGAAGTTTGTTATGAAGCTGCGGACATTTATGAGTTTGTAGAGATAATGTGACAAAGAAAAGGTACTTGAGGGCAGCAATTCACATTGAATCGTAGAAGGAGGAACAGGGCTCTAAAAAGAAAAGAGAAGTCGGGGGTGATGGTGCACACCTGTCATCCCCAGTACTTGGGAGGCTGAGACAGGAGTATCGCAGGTTCCAGGACAGCCTGAGCCACGTAGTGAAACTCTTAATAACCTGCCAAGTCCCTGTTTCAAAACAAAAATTAAAATCAAGCCAGGTTTGGTGGTGCACGCTTGTAATCCCAGTACTTGGGAGACTGAGACAAGAGGACTGCAGGTTCCAGGACAGCCTGAGCAACATAGTGAGACTCTCATCAACCTAGCAAGACCCTGTTTCAAAACAAAAATTAAAATCGAGCTGGGCATGGTGGTGCACACTTGTAATCCCAGTACTTGGGAGGCTGAGAATCAGGAGGATCGCAGGTTCGCGACCAGCCTCAGCTACTTAGTGAGGCCCTCCACAACTTAGTGAGACCCTGTTTCAAAATAAAGAATAAAATAGGGCTGGGGGTGTAGCTCAGAGGTGGAATGCCCCTGGGTTCAATTCCCAGTACTGCAAAAAAAAAAAAAAATTAAAATCGGGTTGGGGGTGTCGCTCGAAGGTAGACTGCCCCTGGGTTTAATCCTCAGTACCACACACACACACATGAAAAAGCAGTCCGTGAACTAGGAAAAAATGAGTATTTACTTGTAATAGAAGCCACAAGAAGGAAGTCTCCTAAGAAGGAGGTTCAGAGTGTCAACACCGAGGGGACAGACAAGGTAGGTGAAGACTGAGGCGGTGTCGTCGGGGATGGGAAGCGGCCAGTCAGTCTGGTTCTTGGAATAGCTGTTGCAGAAAAACCAGCTTGTAAGAATTAAGAAGTGCCGGGTGTGGTGGCGCACGCTTGTAATCCCAGTACTTTGGGAGGCGGAGAATGGAGGATCCGGGTTCGCGGCCAGCCTCAGCTCATTCTCTCTCTCTCTCCCTGTCTCTCTCTCTTTCTCTCTCTCTCTTTCCTTAGTGAGGCCCTCCGCAACTTCGTGAGACCCAGTTTCAAAATAAAAGTATAAAAAATAGGGCCGGGGGTGTAGCGCGGAGGTAGAACACCCCTGGGTTCAATCCCCGGTACTGAAAAAAAAAAAAGTGACTCTAGAGCGAGGAGGTGGAGGTGATGCAGACAGTCATTCTCTCGGGAGCTCTGGGGGGCAGGAGGAGGAGCGTCGGCGCAGCATGTCGTGGGTTGCAGAGTCTGGGGTGTCCACGTGGCGCGCCCTGCGCCAGGACATCATCTCATGAATAAGGTTGATTGCAACATGTGCGCCAAACCTTCAGCCCATCCCTGAGCCCTGCTCCTGCGTTATGACTTTGAAGCCCCTTGCCGCAAGATACGGAGTCTCTTTCTTCCCTGAATTTGGCTTTGTCATGTGGTTTGCTTTGACTGCTGGAGCATTACAAAACATAACTCAAGCAGAGATTTATTTATTTATTTGTTTGTTTCTTTATTTATTTTTACAGTACTGGGGATTGAACCGAGGGACATTCTATCTCTGAGCTACACCCCCAGCCCTATTTTTTATTCTTTATTTTGAAGTAGGGTCTTGCTAAGTTGTGGAGGGCCTCACTAAGTAGCTGAGGCTGGCTACAAACCTGCGATCTCCTGATTCTCAGCCTCCCAAGTACCGGGATTACAAGCGTGCGCCACCATGCAGAGACTTTAAAAGTGCTTGCATAAACTGGGCGTGGTGGCGCATGCCTGTAATCCCAATACTTGGGAGGCTGAGACAGGAGGATCGCAGGTTGGAGGCCAGCCTCAGCAACTTAGATTTTGTTTCAAAATGAAGAAGGGCTGGGAGTGTAGCTTGGGGGTTGAATGCCCCTGAATTCAATCCCCAGTACCAAAAAGAAAAGAAAAAAATAGTACTTGCATAGCGGGGTTCACCTTCTCATCAGCATGTGAACAGGCTTAGGCATGTCTACTAGAGATTGAGGAGACATGGGGAGAGGCCCCGGCTCTTCCAGTAGAGACCCCAATTTATAAGTGAGTTGAGCCCCAGTGGAACCTGCCTAGACTAAGAAAATTGCCTCATGAACCACTGAATGGTGAGAAATAAGAAATGTTTATTACTGTATGCAACTACATTTTTTAAAAAATTGGTGCATTATAATTATACATATTAGTGGGACTCATTGTAATATATTTGCACACGCACAAAGCATAATTTGGAAGCCACTACCTTTTGGAGTGATTTGTTACACAGTAGAAGCTACTGATACAATGAGATTGCTTTCTTTGGCCCCTATTCTCTGGACAAACTTAACTCAGACAAGAGCGTCACATGACATCATCTTAGAAAACACAGGACAAGTCGGCCATGGTGGCCATCCTGTAATATCAGTACTTGGGAGGCTGAGACAGGAGGATCGCAGGTTTGCGGCCAGTTTTGGCAACATAGTGAGACTCTCAGCAACCTAGTGAGACCCTGTTTCAAAACAAAAAATAAAATTGGGCTGGGTGTATAGCTTGGAGTATAGAGTGCCCCTGGGTTCAATTCCCAGTACCACACACAAAAAAAGAAAAAAATGAAAGAAGAAAGAAGAAAAAAAAAACCCACACAGGACAACAAAACTTGCATCTACTCATAGTATCTTGTCATAAGCACCGAGACTACACCTGTGACTATTGGTAACTGGAAATATAAAAGATGTCCGACCACCAAGGACATTCCCTGTCAAAAAGTCTGTGTTATTTATTTATGGCCCAAGCAGAGGGACATTTCTGAGCCTTTATATTATAACTTGCCGGTAGAGAAATCTATGTGACCACGGAGGCAGTTTTTAAAAGTTAGGTGACTTGACAGCTTTCGTTTTATATACAGGTTACAGATGATCTGTGCGGAGTATTATTGGTAAAAGTAGAAAGACTAGAAGCCAGGACAGAGGTGGGTCCCGGGGTTGAGAGCAGAAGCCGCCATGATGGGGCTGGAAGGCAGGACAGTTCCCGCCTCTGGATCCAGGAAGGACCGTGGTGGGTGCGCGTGGGTGCCCTGCCTATCTCACCAGTCCCCCGGGCGTCTTGTTCCGCCGCCCAGGAGCATGGTGAGTGTTCACAGCAAGGCTCAGAGGCGTCAGGAATACGCTAAATGATCTCAATATATTGTTTAATGAGGCTAAGAAGAATGGATTTCATTTTATTACAATTTCCATGAAAATGGTGAAACTTTTAAGAAGTTTGGTATTTAAATAGTCTAAGCTCCAGTTCCCTGGAAAACTCACTTCTCTGTGACTCCTCATCTTCTGACAATACAGTTCGGTGAGGTATTAATTTAGACATATTCATCTGGCATTATAATAGCTCCTAAGACTATGGCACGACAATTATTTCCAGAGACAGAAAAGAAGGATGTTCCAGCGAATGGAGAATAGCCAGTACTTTATTCAAATTAGGAAATAGATGTTGGTGTGACTTCTTCATGGTGGTTTTTCTTTTTTCTCTCTTTTTGATATCTATCAGTATTTTCTGTGGCCTCCACAATTTTTCGTCCCCTTTCTCCTGGGGCCAGATACTGTCCCTGACTCCTTTGTCTGTCTACTCATCCGTTGTTGGCTGGGCCTTTCATCCTCTTTTTTTCAGCAATTTCAGGCTTTAGATCAGCCTCCACAAAGAGCTCCTCCTTACTGAGCCTCCATCTTGGACTCCTGGTCCTCCTCTATCCTTACTGCTGCTCCCTGGACACAGCATAATTATTATCATCACATCTCTGGTTTTCAGTACAGAGTTTCCGTGTAGGACACAATCAGTGGTTCTTCAATCCTTTGTTCTGCCTTGCCCGTGACCTCATCTAAAAGGTCTAATTTTGGAGCACCCTAGGTTACGGGCATCCAATACCATGCTTTCTAACCCAAGGATTATAGAACTGAGAGATGGACTTGTATTTTATTCTCTGGGCCAAGCTGGGCTCGGTGGTATACACTTGTAATCCCAGTATTTGGGATGCTAAAACAGGAGGGTTGCAGGTTCAAGGTCAGCCTTGCCAACTTAGCAAGACTCTCTTTCAAAGTAAAAAAAATAAATAAATAAAACAGGGCTGGAGGGGCTGGGGATGTAGCTCAGTGGTGGAGCGCTTGCTTAGCATACATAAGGCCCTGGGTTCGATCCCCAGTACTGCAAAAAAAAAAAAAAAATAAGTAAGATAAAATAAAATAGGGCTGGAGGTGTAGCTCAGAGGTAGAATGCCCCTGGGTTCAATCTCAAGTAACACAATAATGATAATAATAATAATAATAATATTATTATTATCTGGGTGTAGCTCAGTGGTAGAGCACTTGCTCAGCATGTGCGAGGCCCTGGGTTCAATCCCCATCACTGCAAAAAAACAAACACAAAAACAAAGCATATCTTCTTATTAAGTTATCAAACTTTTTCATTAGTTATCTAACATATAGCACTCCAAATACCACCAACTCTCTGCTGTCTGAGATTCTTTGCATTGCATTGTATTCTAGTGTCTCTTCTGGATGCAATGTGGGATATTAACAAAAAACACGGACTCTGGTGTGAGACTGGAGTCCCAGGCCTGGGTCTGTCTCATGGTAACTGCATGATCTTTGACAATGTGCTTCATTTCTCTCAGTCTCAGTGTATTATCTGTATGAGGGAGTCATCGTGAGGGGTACTTTAGGGTTAATGTCACTGCAAAAGTTGACAGGTTGCAAAGAATAATTCCCATGTGCAAAGTACCCAGTATGGCTCCTGACAAATAGAAGATACTTGATAAATGTTGACCCTTTTCATTTTCTCCTTCCTTCCTAATTAATTTATGTCTAATTCAGGATATTATTTTCCAGATATTGCTTGCTTTTAACTAGGGCCACATATAATAAAACTTTTCAGTCATTTTTTTTATGAACTTTCAGCTTCTTACCAAGAATATAGAAGTGTGGGAAGGGTTGGGTGAGGGAAAATTGTAAGCTGCCCTTTAATTATTTATGGGCTGGAATTTGAGAACCCATCTCCCCAACTTTCTTTCTCTATCCCATGAATCCTAATTGTTCTCCCCACCACCTTTAAACTTCCAAGAATGTAAGACAGTAGAAGCACTTGTAAAGAAAGGCATTTCTCTCACCCCAACGTTTGGAAGTTTGGTTCCAAGATGGGAATTTCTGCCTTCTGGAATGAATTACAAAGGTGACGTGCAACCTTCTTATAATTCCCTCTTTTATTTTTTCTCAAGTGCTGTGGTCTGAATGTTTGGGTGTCCCTAAAATCCATATTAGGAAGTCTCAACCTCTAAGGTGATGGTATTAGGTGGAGGACTTTGGGGGTGATTAGATTATAAGGGTTCCCTATGAATGGGATCAGTGCCCTTGTTAAAATAGGCCCAAGGGAGCTTTCTTTACCCCTTGCACCATGTAAGGTCACAGCCAGAAGGTGCCGTCTATGAACCAGGGAATGGCCTCTCACCAGATGCCGAATCTGCTAGTGCCTTGATCTTAGACTTTGCAAACTCCAGGACTGTGAAAGATAAGTTAGTGTTGTGTATAAGTTAGCCAGTTTATGTTATTTTGTTATAGCAGTCCAGGCGAAGGCACTAGGGGACCAGAAGAGACTAAGCTGATTGGTGATATCAGTAATATATGGACCTAGTTCAGGAACTCTGAGCTCTCTGTTTAGGGCTGCCTGCCTACAAGATAGGTGCCCCCTGCTCCAGCTCCCATGTGGTCGGGAGCAACACAGTAAGTGGAGTGCCCACCTCTGCTTCTGCCTAGATGTGTGCTCTATGAATCCACAATGCTCCTTCCATGGGTCCCAAGGCATAGACATGAGCAAAGGCTGTAAGGCCTGATTACAGTCACAGTCCTATTCTCTAGTCCAGACTTTTTTCAGAAAGAAAGCCAGTATTTGGATCCTATTGGACCCTTATGACTATTTCTCTTTGAGTGCTTCAGAGAGCTCACCAGTAGCTTACTAGTAGGAACAGGACTTAGTATAACCTCGTCTTTTCTATTCCTTCTCGCTAGTGCATAGTCCTTGGGCATATTAGAACTTTAGATCATGATGCACCTGCAGTCCAACCTCCTGCACTTTAGAGACAAGGAAAACAAGGCTTGGAGAGATCGAGTGACCCAAGCTCACATAAGTAGTCAGTGACAGAACCAGAGCTAGGTGTCCTGCCTACTGGTTGGTCCAGTGTTCTTGCCATGGTACCATGTTGCCTCGTGTTATCTAAGCATAATTCAAAGCTGTCTCTGCTGTTGGAAAAAAATTATTTGGATCTTTTCATTAGGCTCTGACTCTCTTCTTGGTCTCCATTCTGTGTTTGATCTGGATCCAGTTTAGCTTCTGGCCCTCTTATCGCTCCTGGGTATGAGGACTGCATGCACTACACATCCAGGTATCCCCAATACACCTCCAGGCCCCAGGAGAACTGGAGAATCACAGGACAATTCCTGACTCTTCTGAATCAACACCTAAATGGAAGTAAGGCAGTGTAGGTTTTGTTTAGGGCATGTAGGGTCAGTTCTAACACTCCAGGAACCTTGTAGCATTGATACCTTTTGCAGGGCTAAGCTCTATGGAGTTCTAATTCTTCTCTCTTTCCAATATTTAATGAGTTCAGAACCCACTAGAATGAGGAATATGCTATGGCAGATGATACTCCACATCAGCATACAATTTTACCTAATTATTTTCAAATAAGGTAGGACTCTCCCAAGATATATATGTATTTATATATATATATATAAATATATATATATATAAATATATATTAAATTTCTGAGTTATATGCTACTCTAAAATCATATATTTCCCAACCACTCCAGCAAAGGCAGCGGGGATGACATCCTTGGGAAAGCAATGCTTACGTAACTCACAGATAATAATCTCTCCACTTCCAGGTCCTGGTGCTGGCAGATTGGGCAGTCTGTGCTATTGGGCAGTTCATGTGCTGAAACTCAATCCCAATACAACAGTGTTGAGAAGTGGGCCCTTTGAGAGGTAGTTAGAAGCAGGTGTGGTGGAGCACACCTGTAATCCCAGTACTTGGGAAGCTGAGACAGGAGGATCACAGGTTTGAGGACAGCCTCAGCAACCTAGTGAGATTCTGTTTCAAAAACAAACAAAAAAAAGAGGGCTGGGGTGCAGCTCAGAGGTAGAATACCCCTAGATTCAATTCCTAGTACCACGAGAGAGAGAGAGAGAGAGAGAGAGAGAGAGAGAGAGAGAACACAAAGCTCTACTCTAATGAATGGATTGCTGTTGCTACCA